>CM041786.1:87815793-87995192 GCA_023375725.1 Nephotettix cincticeps | reverse complement strand
AAAATCCAACGTTCTAACGATTTTGATTAAAATTTGATAGTTTATAGTGAACAGAGTACTAAATAATTTGACACCACCCGCATGTCTGTAAAAATGACGGTTCAAAAGTTATGGGCTTTTAAATGTCAAAAAAATCAAATTTTTAAATTTTTAGCGAAAACAGTAAATGTAAAGTATAACTTGACTGGTACCATTGAAACCAGCTTAAAACACTAAACAAAGTAGTATTTTGAATTATTTGTCTACGACTAACGGTTCCAGAGAAAAGTTAAATTTACTGTCCACGATAAACGCAGTACATTGTCTGAAAGCGCCCAATGTTATTCTTATGGAAAATATAAAAAAATCAATTTCTTACTTACTTTTCACCCGTTTTCCATGAAACTTGGTATGAAGTGTAAGGTCAAATCACCGATTAAAACCAGCTCAAAAAAGCTTGGTATTACCGGGGGGGGGGGGGTCCCCATACAATTTGAACAATAAATTATTAAATGATATTTAGAATTACTTTGTAGAACATGATAGTTTTATTACAGATTGTCTTTTTTAAATTTACTTAAGGGAGAAAGTATGTGTCAGTCCACTGGTACCGTTTATTTACATACATAATGTTGTTTGCTATAATTAGAGTTACAGCATGATTTTATCCCTTTTAAAAAATTATAACACTAGGCATCATAAATGGGCATTTACAGTACCGTAAAATGGGGTGAATAGGAACAGTTTTTAACTTTGGAGCTATGAAATAAGAACAAATTCAAAAATAAATTATCAAAACTATACTCATATTTCCGGTCTTACCTTGTTCTTTAACCCTAGAAGTGGCAAGCTTTTTACTCTCAACTGAAACATAAAAACAATTACTAATATCTTCATGAAATATCAAAGTTTAAACAAAAAAAGCATAAAACATGCCCCCCCCTTATAACCACTAACCACAAAAGCAAAACAGGTGTCCACTGCAATCCCAATTAAGCCTACAAATGCCGTCAACTTCCACCCAAGCCGGTCACCGTTTATTTAAGGTGGGCCCTCCTCTCCGCTCTACCACACATTTGCAAGCCAAATTTGGATTGCTCATGGTCGGGATTCAAACCCTAGCACTTCCGAAAGGCTAGAACGTTACGCTCGTCAGCACAGCGCTTTAGCCGGTTAGGCTACCAGTGCATAGGAGTTGAAAGCGCTTACTTGGTTATAATATCTGCCCGGTGGCAGTCTAGTGCATTACAAGAACAGGTTCGGTTGTTTGCCTCCAGAGGGCAACACGGTCACGTAGCCGCTAGTGACAAGTTCACTAAACTGACGACAGATGCCTCCACCTGCCACTTCTTATTGAATATGTAAATGCGTCGTAAATTACGACTTTGCCAGGTCTAGGGTTAAAAAACTGTATGAATTTGATAGATACAAGTTATCAAAAAAATTTAAAAAAATAAAATAACAGTGTTTCTATTCACCCCATAAAGCGGGGTGAATAGGTTCAGGCCTTGTTTTTCAGCTCTGTTTCGATTTATGAATGTGTGGGGTGGATGGAAATATAATGGCAGGATACAGAATTCAAAGATAGAAATTTTGTCACTACAAACTGTTATATAATTCACACATTTATTAAAAAAATGCAAGAAAAACCAATTTTTCTACAAATAAAAAGAAACTGTAGGCTTTACATTAATCATCACATTTAATAAATTGAGAGTTCATTCAAGTCGTCTTCCTGAAAAGAAATCATGTTACTATATCTTGAGGCCGAATTTGAGACTGTGATTGGTAGACCAAGCTTGCGAACAACATCTATCTTTCGTACAAATGATTCTTCATCTGTAGGAGAAAATTTCTTTGCTAACGGAACATTCTTAAAAAATTGACAAATGAAGCCACCTTCTTCAAAGTCCTTGACTTTACACACATACAACCTACACTTCATTTTGGTTTTGCCAAACACTTTGACAACTAAAAAATCATCTGGTAGTAATGATACTTGAGGGTTTGAGGTATCAGCCATAGGTTCATTATCATCATCTGAGTAAGTTTACTTAAATATTTATAACCAATTAACCATCAACAATTAATAAATAGTATTTAACTATGCATAACAAGGTAATAGAATCAATAATTACGTAAAGTATAGGATAAATTTAACAGAATTTAGTAGAGAAGTTCCAGATTTAAAGATAAAAAGCTTAATAAAAACAAAAAAGAAAGAGTATTTTTGTAAAGTAAAAGAAACAAAAATAAATATTACTCTCAATTAATAGGTAATTCATCTAATGTATGTCAGATCACTTGGAAAATTATCGGCCATGAGGTGAATAATGGTAAGACGAAAAAACACAAAAACATAAATCTTTGTTCTGAAGGTTCTGAAATAAATAATCCCATAGTCGTTGGCAATATTTTTAATAATCACTATGCTGATCTAGTTGAATCAAAAATTACACCAAACCTTAAGACTTTTTGATATAACATAGATTTGCCTGATTTCACTGAAAAATCATTCATTCCAAAAACCATTGATGATCAGCAATTAGAAAAAGTTATAATGTCATTTGATAATAAGTTTTCTACAGGGTATGATGATGTTCCCATGACTATCATTAAACTTGCTAAATCCAAACTGATAAAACCATTATGTCATGTGATTAACGCTTCAATAATTTCAGGTATTTTCCCTGATAAATTAAAAATTGTAAAAGTTAAACCTCTTCTTAAATCAAATGATAGTCAAGATGTATCCAACTATCGCCCTCTTTCTCTTCTACCTATATTTAAAAAAATTGTTGAACGTATCATGGCTAATCAACTATTATTACCATCTTAGAAAATAACAGTTTACTTGATAAAGACCAGCATGTCTTTAGATGTGGGAGATCAGTTATAAGCGCTATCACTGAAATCATTGAATCCGTCATAAATTCTGTTGATGAGGGAGAGAGGACGGATGGTTTATTTATGGATATATAAGTCAAGCATTCTAAACTTCTTTCTATAATTGAAAAATTAGGGGTGAAAAATAGAGTCTTCTCATGGTTTAATTCTTATTTGGAAAACAGAAAACAGTATGTGAAAATTACTTACCTAAATAATCATAACCAGTTAATAAATTATAATTATAATTTAAGGGATATAAAATACGGAGTCCCTCAGGGATCCATGTTAGGACCATTACTGTTCCTCTGCTATCTAAATAACATTGTATGCTGATGATGTCAATCTAAAAATCACTGGAAAAAACTTTTTGTGATGTAGAGGCTAAAGCTTGTAGCCATCTTTCTGTATTAGAACAAGTCTTGAATGATAAGGGTTTGGGTAAGGGTTTGGGTGATAAGGGTATTTTCCCTGATAAATTAAAAATTGTAAAAGTTAAACCTCTTCTTAAATCAAATGATAGTCAAGATGTATCCAACTATCGCCCTCTTTCTCTTCTACCTATATTTAAAAAAATTGTTGAACGTATCATGGCTAATCAACTATTATTACCATCTTAGAAAATAACAGTTTACTTGATAAAGACCAGCATGTCTTTAGATGTGGGAGATCAGTTATAAGCGCTATCACTGAAATCATTGAATCCGTCATAAATTCTGTTGATGAGGGAGAGAGGACGGATGGTTTATTTATGGATATATAAGTCAAGCATTCTAAACTTCTTTCTATAATTGAAAAATTAGGGGTGAAAAATAGAGTCTTCTCATGGTTTAATTCTTATTTGGAAAACAGAAAACAGTATGTGAAAATTACTTACCTAAATAATCATAACCAGTTAATAAATTATAATTATAATTTAAGGGATATAAAATACGGAGTCCCTCAGGGATCCATGTTAGGACCATTACTGTTCCTCTGCTATCTAAATAACATTGTATGCTGATGATGTCAATCTAAAAATCACTGGAAAAACTTTTTGTGATGTAGAGGCTAAAGCTTGTAGCCATCTTTCTGTATTAGAACAAGTCTTGAATGATAAGGGTTTGGGTAAGGGTTTGGGTGATAAGGGTATTTTCCCTGATAAATTAAAAATTGTAAAAGTTAAACCTCTTCTTAAATCAAATGATAGTCAAGATGTATCCAACTATCGCCCTCTTTCTCTTCTACCTATATTTAAAAAAATTGTTGAACGTATCATGGCTAATCAACTATTATTACCATCTTAGAAAATAACAGTTTACTTGATAAAGACCAGCATGTCTTTAGATGTGGGAGATCAGTTATAAGCGCTATCACTGAAATCATTGAATCCGTCATAAATTCTGTTGATGAGGGAGAGAGGACGGATGGTTTATTTATGGATATATAAGTCAAGCATTCTAAACTTCTTTCTATAATTGAAAAATTAGGGGTGAAAAATAGAGTCTTCTCATGGTTTAATTCTTATTTGGAAAACAGAAAACAGTATGTGAAAATTACTTACCTAAATAATCATAACCAGTTAATAAATTATAATTATAATTTAAGGGATATAAAATACGGAGTCCCTCAGGGATCCATGTTAGGACCATTACTGTTCCTCTGCTATCTAAATAACATTGTATGCTGATGATGTCAATCTAAAAATCACTGGAAAAACTTTTTGTGATGTAGAGGCTAAAGCTTGTAGCCATCTTTCTGTATTAGAACAAGTCTTGAATGATAAGGGTTTGCTACTTAGTCCTTCCAAAACTAAATTTACAATTCTTCCACTTCGCAAAGCAGATCTCCTGATTAATTAAAAATTTTCTTAAATACTCACTTCACAGAGGAAATGGAAGAATCAACATTCCTGGGTTTAATTATTACTAAAAATTTAAGCTGGGACAGTCATGTTTTACATATTACAAAAAAATTAGCATCTGGTTTATTTGCATTAAAGAAAATGTCTAATTACACTGACTTGTCAAATCTTAGAAATATTTATTTTGAATTTATTCAATCACATATCATTTTTGGTATAAGTTTATATGGGGAGTACTTCAGTTTTCAACTTAAATAAAATACTTATTTTAAAAAAAAAGCAATACGAATTATTTTGGGGCTGAATTGGGATGAGACTGTTAGACAGCGTTTTGGGGAGCTAGGTTTCTTGACTGTTTATGGCCTGTATATCTTTGAGTCTTGACTTCAAATCTTGACTTCATATTACTCAACACCGGCAAATTTGTGAATGCAATACTAAAAAAAATGTGCTATATCAAAGTAAAATATTGAAATCACAATTAATTGTAAACACACAAAATTGAGTAAATTATTTTTTTATTGAAAAATATTATCACAAAATGAGATATTTAGATAAAGTACAAGGCTTGTTTTGTTCTATCGCTGTCACACCTCTAGTGACGATGTTCTGCACATGCGCTCTAGTTTCCATAGTCCATTGTTGAACAGCTGGCGCAATCCTGGGTAAATTCTCTTGTGTTTTATTCATTATTGTTAGTGTTCACTCATAATGTTTAAAACAATTTCTGATTTGTCCGACTGTGAAGTTCGATCTGTAATATGATATTTGAATTCAAGAAATATGAAGCCTGCTGAAATTCATCGTTATCTTACAGAAGTTTATGGATAAAACGTTATCAGTGATGGTATGGTAAGGAAATGTGGGTCTATTATATCACTCCAAAGTTCAAACAACTATCCCTGGAGTGGAGACACTCACGATCTCCAAAAAAACAAAAGTTCAAGACAACTGTGTCAACAAAAAAATCATGTGCACTGTGTTCTGGAACAGAAAGGGCATTCTGCTTGTTGATTTTCTGCCCTGAGGGGATACAATAAATGTGGAACAATACTGTGAAACACTGAGAAAACTGAGAAAACTTTGGCGTGCAATTCAGAACAGTTCAACATTATAATTACCGAAGACGTTGTTCACAAGGAATATAAACAAACCATATTCCGATACTGGGTGTTTACATCTGTGTGTTCATGTTTAAGTTTGTAACTGATATAGTATCAAAATCATGTCACAATCTCGGACTGGAATGACATTCTTTCATTGTAGAAGGAACGTTTTGTCTGAATGTACTTTAAAAAACAAGTAGTCAGGTGTAGACCAATCTGAGTCATGCGCTGCAACCTTGTTTTATCACGAGATTTGTTATTCAACAAATACAAATGTTTTCTAGAAAAGTGGAAGGCAAAATAATCTGGATAAATATTCATGAAGGAAGTTAATATTAAATCTGGCTCGTATCGTGCCGAATTTGTACAGAAACAGTGTGTTCTCATGCATTCTAGAAAGTCAGGGGGAGAAATTCTGGTTAGGGAAATAGGCAAAGAGTCTGGAAATTCAGTGAAATATACCCCAATGATTTACTTGAGGGTATTTTTCAATTGCTTTTTTTTGGTTTTGTGGATTGTAATTGCAGCATAAAATATTAACAGACTGCATTGAACCAATACAAACTCAATTTAATATTTAATCTTATAATTTTAAGAGAAGAATATTGTTGTATTAGTGTGTAAATTTTTTGTTACAGCTTTATTATTGCAATTTGAATTGCAATACTAATATTCTCATAGTGATTTAAGTTATTGATTTAAGTTATAAATTAGATTAGAATCCTCTTATTGAATATGCATGCTTGATAAATTAAATAAATTTTGGTAATTATTAAATACCCCCGTCACAGCAGATCTGCGTACTCAGGAAATTTCCAAATCAATAATATAATAATAATAATAAAATATGACAAGTTTTACAAAAATCTGTCCATAAACATGAGAATTATTTGCCTATTCTCCATAAGATTAACATGGGAAAGAGTGTGCAGGTTAGCTGCTGTGAGGAACACTGAAAGTAGTCATTTATACCGTAAATAATTTTTATTTTAACCAATTATACCAAGTTTCATCAACATCTGTCCATAAATAAAGGAATTTGCCTATTCCCTATAAGATTAATATGGGAAAAGAGTATGCAGGTTTGCTGCCATGATAAACACATAAACTATGATTTTTAAGCATAAATGGATAGATCTCAACCACATGAAAATATAAAAAAAAAGCTAAATATCAAGTTTTATCCAAAAATATTGATTAATATGGGAAATATTTATTTTTCCCTATCCTCCATAAGATTAACATTGGAGCCCCACAATACAACGTACTGTGTTTAAATTTTTTAATATCTCGGTAACCATTGGGGTAACATTAAGGAACTTAATTGTGTAGTTTTTTAAGCTGATTCCAATGGTGAAATATAAAATTAGAAATTTTTAAAAATTACATGTGAAAAACGCAAAAAAAACCATTTTGGGGTACAAAACCCCCCCAAACTACCCGTTCCCATTGACCGATATGTCTGGTTTACGAACTCGTCCGAGCATTTGTAAGAATACACGTCTCTACCAAATTCGGTCTCAATCGGATTATTTTTACGAGAGTTATTGTGCTAACAGACACATATATATACATATATATACATGTATATATATATAAATTTTAACAACGACTGTTTTTGGACTCTGGGCACCTAAAGACGAAAAAATAACATGGTCCCGGGCTTAAGTCTTACCATGAGACCTATGGTAATAGCTTCTTCCCTATGGGAAATTTGCTAAAAGAATAGAACTTAAGCCTACATCAAAGCTATTGATTCAATTTAATTTTTAAAACTAATCAAGTAGTCAACATTTACACCATACACCCCACTGCCCCCCATTCTTCTTGGTACTGTTTATCTAACACTGACATGGTACCTTTTACAATAAACGGTATCAGTGGACTGACACATTCTTTCTCCCTTAAGTAAATTTAAAAAAGACAATCCGTAGTTATGTTCTTCCAAGTTTATCTAAATATCTTTTTTAGCGAATTTCCCATAGGGAAGAAGCTATTACCGTAGGTCTCATGGGAAGACTTAAGCCCGAGACCATGTTATTTTTTCGTCTTTAGGTGCCCAGAGTCCAAAAACAATAGTCGTTAAAATTTATATGTATATATATGTATATATATATACAGGGTGTTTCAGAATTCCCTACCAATACTTTAGGGCATTGTTCCTGGGTAAGAAACATATCTAAATATCATATTTAAATTGTCCGGAAGTCCTTAGTTACTCACACAGCCTCCATTTTGTTTTTTTCACTTATAATATTTTTTCTGAATAATGGTTAAACATACAGAATTGAAACTTTGCACGACCATTTATGACAAATAGACAAAGCTACAAAAAAATTATGACAATTTCACAAATTCTTAAAACAAAATGGCGGCCATTTAAAATTTTGTTTCTCAAATAACTCGTGAACCGTTGATTTAAAAGAAAATTTACAAGAATAACTTTCTTTTGGTAATGTAATTACAAATCTATTGACACCAAATTGTTTAAAATTAGACAAATATTAACTGAGATATGGTAGCTTTAGTGATAGGTGATCGCTAGAGCTTAGTTGCAGTGCATGTAAAAGCATGCGACTTGAGTCTGCCACAACAATGCAACAGTCTCTGCCTACTTACTGTCATTAAAATTGACTTTAGTCACATTCCTTGACATGCACTGCAACTAAGCTCTAGCGGTCACCTATCACTAAAACTACCATATCTCAGTTAATATTTGTCTAATTTAAAACAATTTGGTGTCAATCGATTTGTAATTACATTACCAAAAGAAAGTTATTCTTGTAAATTTTCTTTTAAATCAACGGTTCACGAGTTATTTGAGAAACTAAATTTTAAATGGCCGCCATTTTGTTTTATGAATTTGATAAATTATCATAATGTTTTTGTAGCTTTGTCTATTTGCCATAAATCTTTGTGCAAAGTTTCAATTCCGTACATTTAACCATTATTCAGAAAAAATATTATAAGTGAAAAAAACAAAATGGAGGCTGTGTGAGTAACTAAGGACTTCCGGACAATTTAAATATAATATTTAGATATGTTTCTTACCCAGGAACAATGCCCTAAAGTATTGGTAGGGAATTCTGAAACACTCTGTATATATGTGTCTGTTAGCACGATAACTCTCGTAAAAATGGTCCGATCAAGACCAAATTTGGTAGAGACGTGTATTCCTACAACTGTTCGGACGAGTTCGTAAACCAGACATACCGGTCAATGGGAACCCCCCCAGGTTTTGTACCCCAAAATGGGGGTCTTGCGTTTTTCACATGTAATTTTTAAAAATTCTAATTTTATATTTCACCATTGGAATCAGCTTTAAAAACTACACAATTAAGTTCCTTAAAGTTTTTCTCTATCTCCAACGGTTACCGAGATATTAAAAAATCTAAACACAGTACGTTGTATTGTGTGGCTCCAATGTTAATCTTATGGAGGATAGGGAAAAATTAATATTTCCCATATTAATAAATATTTTTGGATAATACTTGATATTTAGCTTCATGTGGTTGAGATCTGTCCATTTATGCTTAAAAATCATAGTTTATGTCTTTATCATGGCAGCAAACCTGCATACTCTTTTCCCATATTAATCATATAGGAGATAGACAAACTCCTTTATTTATGGACAGATGTTGATGAAAGTTGGTATAAATGTTAAGATAAAAATTATTCATGGTAGAAATAACTTCTTTCAGTGTTCCTCACAGCAGCTAACCTGCACACTCTATCCTATGTTAATCTTATGGAGAATAGGCAAATAATTTTCATGTTTATGGACATAGTTTTATAAAAATTGTCATATATTAAATTATTGATTTGGAAATTCGCTGAGTACGCAGGTCTGCTGCGACGGGGGTATTTTATAATTTATTATTGCAAAAATAATCATCCCATTTCTGAAAAAAAACAAGAGAGACAAAGTTAAATTAATTGTTCGAATTGTATGGGGGAGAACCCCCCCGGTAATACCAAGCTTTTTTAAGTTTGACATTACGCTTCATACCAAGTTAAGTTTCATGGAAAACTGTTGGAAAATAAGGAAGTAATTTATTTTTTAATATTCTATGTAAGAATAACATTGGTCGCTTTCAGACAACGTATTGTTTATCATGGACAGTAAATTTAACTTTTCTGTGGAACCGTTAGTCGTAGACAAATAATTAAAAATACTAATTTGTTTAGTGTTTTAAGCTGGTTTCAATGGTGCCAGTCAAATCATACTTTACTTTTATTGTTTTCGCTGAAAATTAAAAAATTTGATTTTTTTGACATTTAAAAGCCCATAACTTTTGAACAGTCATTTTTACAGACATGGGGGTGGTCTAAAATTATTTAGTACTCTGTTTACTATAAATGATTAAATTTTTATCAAAATTTTTAAAGCCGTTTTTGAGAAATTTTAAGGTTTTTATGAGTAAACTACCCTTAAAATAAAAAATTCAAAAAAATTTAAAAACGCCTGGAGATACAGTGAATACCACATACATGCCAAATTTCATCTACATCAGACCAATGGGGTAGCCTGTGGCTGTGTACAAATCCAGAGACACACACACACATGCACACACACACACACACACACACACACACACACACACACACACACACACACACACACACACACACGTTAAGCGGTCAGGTTGAGATCCATGCTGTGTAACATCAAAACGAGATCCGGCAGAACGACAGCTTTTTCAGGAAATCTGTGATTAACGTTTACAAACTATCATTAAGAGATTACTAAAATGATAATATATATGTAATATGATAAGCACTGACAATCATATATTTACTACCTCTGTGAGATCCGGTATGTAAGGCTCAGTGAGATCCATATTGACCTTGGACCGATACACACGCCGTGTTAGGGCGCGGACGCGGTGAGATCCGCAACAATTAGCTCGCATGTCATCTTGATGGAAGTGACCACTGACTACACTACCGATGGCACATATCACACACGGGGTTTCTGCTTGTGCGAGATAGTTTACGTATAATCCTCAAAGTTTGTGTTTCTGCACGTTTTTAGTATCAGTTTACATAGTTTTTGATTAGGTAAATTAGATTAAACTTGTATCATTAATAGAATTCCTTACACATCAAAGATATAATTTTAATATAGTGTAATTTTAAAATAGGTTTTAAATCAGTGATCAATGTAAAAAAAACTAATCCAATACTATAATACGAGCAAGGTTTGTATATATATATATATCTTTAAATAAGTCAACCGAATACCCTTAGAAAACATTTTTAAATTATTTCTTCGACATGTTTCGGGAATCATCCCATCTTCAAGAAGTACAAAAATGTTTAACCTAATTTGATAATCTTAATTTATAAATGTAAATAAATGTCATATGATAATTTAAATTTCACTGTATTCAAATTGGTGGAGTGTGTTAGCATGTATTATTTCTTCCTTCTATAATTTTTTCATATATTGGATTGTTTGTTTCAATTTGTGAAGTGTTTAGTATATTATTTTTGTCAATTTGATAGTGAGTATAAATTTGGAATTCTTCTTTTGTATCCAATTTTCTTCCTTTTTGTTCGAAATTCAATATAGTCATATTATGTGTCATACTAGTGTAATTGTGGTTTGTGGAAAGAATATGTTCGGCGAATGCTGATTTTTGTGTTGTTTTGTTGTTTGATTTTAGCGCTTGTATATGTTCTTTGAATCTTGTTTCAAAATTTCTACCGGTTTGTCCAATATAATATTTGTTACAGTCATCACATTTAATTTTATATACTCCTGATCTTGTGTATTTATTAGTTTGGTTGTTGTTTCGTGATTTCTTTTGTATTATTTCATATGCATTGTTCACCAGTTCACCTTATCTTGCGATATGAACTCTGAAGCAGCTCGTCATCGAGGAGGGTCATATGTTTCCTCGTGTAAACAATCAAATCTACGTCGATGATTTAATATTAGGAGCAGGGGAAGAGCCTCTGCCATGTTCAGATCCAGAACATCCGTTGTACAATGTGCTAGGGGTTAAATGGGTCGCAGAGAGTGACGAACTTGTTTACCGTCTTAATCTACCAGATGCAAAAGTCACTAAAAGAATCATTCTCTCAACCGTTGCTCGAATTTATGACATATGTGGATGGTTGACTCCTGTGACGTTTTGGACTAAGTCTCCTACAACTACTATGGACAATTGGTCTGCAGTGGGATGAACAAGTGCCAGTACACATTGCAGAGAAATGGAAGCGGTTCATTAGTCAAATACCTAGTTTGAACAACCTTAAAATACCACGTTATATATCATTTATTTATTGAATTATATACATAATGGCTACAGGCTAATGCCCAAAACAGCCATTTTGAAAACATAATAAAATAAATCTAATTAATGAAAAATAAGAGTACAAGAATAGCAAACTTATAACTAACTATAGTAGGCAAATACAAAAGAAAGAGTGTTGTGTGTGTTTAACAAAACGAAAACAAACTTCAGGTATTAAAACTACTATGGTAATAATGGTAATAATCTAGAAAGTAATAAATCTATCTGATTGGTTCACAAATAAATTAAAATTATAACGAAACAAATCAATATCATCCCTATATAAATTTAATAATCTTAAAGCTTTAAAAATTGATAAATTGTAATGTTGAACAGTGTGGCAACGAGGAACAGAAAAAACTAATGAGGGTCGTAGATTACTCCTAGGAATATAAAAATTAATCTTACTTAATAAAACAGAGCTGTCAACTAAATTATGAAGTAATTTAAACAAAAATAAAACAGCCAATTTACTTCTTCTTGTTAAAAGAGAATCAAAAGAAAATAAATGTCTCAAGACAACAGTTGACAGTTGCCTATTGCATGGAACATTAAATCTTTTAAAATATAAATACCTTAAAAATGAATTTTGAATTATTTCCAAAGATGAAATGGTATTAATGGAAAAGGGATCCCAAACCAACGAGCAATATTCTAGCTTGCTTCTGACAAAAGAAAAATACAACATACTGATTGAAAGTATTGACCTGAAAAACTTAGAATTTCGAATTATAAAACCCAACATCCTGTAAGCATGATTAATTATGGTATTTAGATGAATGTCAAATCGAAGAAAAGAATCAAAAATTACACCTAGATCTTTTATATGTGATACAACTTGAAAAGTTGAGCCACTAATTGAATAATTATAAGGAATAATATCTTTTTTCCGAGAATATGTTACCACAAAACACTTTTGCACATTTAAATACAATCTATTTCTTTTACACCAACTGTCAAGGATGTCAAGCGATGATTGTAACAAAACTAAATCATTATCAGTTTGAATAGTCCTATATAACTTTAAGTCATCTGCATATAAAAGACATTTAGAGTCAACACACACTTGGAAGGTCATTAATAAATATAAGAAAAAGTAAAGGACCAGGATTTGACCCCTGAGGAACACCGGAAGTATTTAAATAAGTTTTTGATTTAGAGTTTTTGACAACAACAAATTGGCAACGGTTTTTCAAGTATGTCTCAATAAAGGAAACAAAAGATTCAGGAAAATTAAAATTTAAAAGTTTAGTTAACAAAATGGAATGATTTACAACATCAAAGGCTTTTGAGAAATCTGTATAAATTACATCAACCCTACCTCCTATATCTAATTCCGAAGATATGTCAAACATGAATTCCAATAAATTAGTAACTGTAGATCTACGAGGGAGAAAACCATGCTGGCGTGTAGATAAATCAGACTTAGCAACATTATAGATATACTTGTAAACAAGAGACTCAAACACCTTGGCAAAACAATTGAGTAAAGAAATGGGACGATAATTTTCGATATCCTCAACTCTACCTGATTTAAAAATATCCAATATCCAACTTATGTAATATCCAACTCCATGGATTCTGTGATGGCAAACAATGTACTTCTCAACTTTGCCATGTCCAGATGGATTCGATTGAGTGGTCCACCTTCAAACCTCTAGAGGGCCTCTCTCAAGACCCATCACCAAGGTATCTCCACTTCCCCTTGATAACTGACTGAAGACAGAAAAAGGGGCCATTGGATCGTTCGACTTAATTTGTTTGTTCATCTCTGTTTCTGTCATGAACCCCGGAGTGGTTCATGGGCGGGGGTATGTTACAGCCTTGGACTTTTATGGACTTATAGCCAAGGTCAGTGCCTGCCTCTATATCCAATATGATTAATTATTTAATATTTGGAACATATGTTTTTGTTATTGTTTATTGTTGTGTTGTTGTCTCTCATGTTTGTAGTGTTTAAAATGCATTAAAAGGTTTGACAAGCTAAAAGTAATTTTTATTATGTGTGTTGTATTGTTTTCATGGAAACTTGAACAAAGTAAAAAAGTACAGAGCCCCAAAATATAGTTTACTGCGTTTAGAATCTTTGCGGATTAACGTAGTATTCAATAGTGCGGACGTTAACCCACACAAGGGAACACCACACACCCATATAGCTCAAACCTGGGGGTTTGAGATCTTATTATTTTATTTTCATAATGCTTGGGTCATTTAAGAAGAGAAATGAAAACCTTCTCCAAAAGGAATATAACTTAGTTCCATAAAATTTGAACCTTTATCAATTAAATTAGCAGATGAAAAACATTTTGAAGCCACGGGTGTAAAAATTTACTCAACTTGTAACAAACCATTGTATATTTATGGACTCTACCGCTCACCCGACGGTGAGGAAATGATTTTTTTTAGAAAACTTGAGCAGTTTTTGCAGCACATCATTGCTAAAAACAAAAAGTTTCTTTTAGCGGGGGATTTTAATATCAATGTATTAAACAAACACCCGTAAACTATGTGTAAACACCCGTGACTCAAAATCTAAGAACTTGAAAGAATTGCTCATGGGGTTTGGGTTAAAATGGTCAGTGAGCTCGCCCACCAGGGAGACACAAACATCGCAAACAGCCATTGATAATGTCGTGTCCAACATCGCAGATGTGTCGGTCTCTGTGGTCGCCAGCGCCGTATCCGATCACTAAGCTCAGGTCGCTATTATCGGAAGCCGGCCGCCACTCCATCTCCAGCCTTCAGTCAATACAAGAAGGGATACCAGACCCTCAAATATTTTTCTTTTAAACAATCAACTGCAATCCGAAAATTGGCACTGTCTCCTTGGAATTCAATGTCCAGAACATTTCTTCAACACCTTCAACTCATACTTAAATTTTCATCTCGACTCTTTTTGCCCCCAAAAAACTTTTAAACCAAGAACAAATTTCAAACGCAACTCCTGGATCACTAAAGGTATTTTAGTGTCGAGGGAGAATTGGAAAATTGATTGGAGACAGTTGCAATGTAACACAGATCCAAAGCATTTGATTGTGTGGAACATAGCATACTCCTTGACCGGCTGTGGAACTGTGGAGTTCGTGGCTTGCCGCACCAGTGGCTAAAGTCATATCTCTTGAGGAGGTCACAGCAGGTTCATGTGAATGGAGTGATCTCACATACAACCATATTGAGATATGGAGTCCCTCAGGGATCGATTCTCGGCCCCCTTTTATTCTTGGTGTATGTGAACGATTTGAATTCGGTAATTCCAAGGGGCAAATTGTCCAGTACGCGGACGATACGACTCTCTCTTTCAGCTCAAACAACATTAACCAAATAAAACTGATGTCCTTTGAGGAATTAAACTCCTGCATTCAATATTTTGAGATCATATATCTCAAAGTAAATCCCTCAAAATCAAATTGCATGCTATTTGGATGCAGCACCGCTCTGAATACGCACCGTCTGACTACTATGGTAGATGACACACTCATCGAAGAAGTCGGTGTAACTAAATTCCTCGGAATGCTTGTTGATGACAAGCTGACGTGAACCGATCATGAGGACAGTGTTTGCAAAAGGCTATCTTCTGCAATATATTTGCTCAGACGGCTGTTGCAACACTGTCCTACCAAATAGTTGCTGATGGCTTATCACGGATTAATTCAATGTCATCTCTCTTATGGCATCGCTCTGTGGGGTGGCTGTTCACAGAGAAACTTCAACCGCGTGTTTGTCCTTCAAAAAAGCCATCAGAATAATAGCTAAACTTCCTTTTAGAGAGTCGTGTCAGGGTGCTTTCCGGGAGCTTGGACTTCTAACACTAGCTGAGCTGTATATTCTAGAGCTTGCTCTCCTCTGCAAATTTAAAACTAATTTGACACAGGGGCGAGACATTCATAATTATAACACTAGATCTAGAAACGTATATAGGACTGCTCAGCATAGGTTGGCGGTCATGGAGCGCCTTCCATCAATGGCGGGCGTTTCTACAGTAAACAGGATCCCGGAGAGCATCAGAGTTGAAAACTCAGAACCAAAATTCAAATCTAAATTAAGATGCTTTTTAGTGTCGCACGAGTTTTACTCGGTGGACAAGTTCATGATGCATTTTCGGGGGGAAACACTGGCTTGAGATCTCAGTTTTTTATCAGTTTTCTTTTATTTAATGAAACCCGACTGGAAATAATTTATTGATTTATTTTATATATATTTTTTGACTTTATTGTTTAAAATGTTTAATTATTATATGTATAAAATGTTTATTTATTGTATGTTTGAAATTGTAGCTATTATATTATGACGATTGCTATGCAAATGTTATTTTGTCAACGGCAATGAAGATTATTATTATTACTTACATTACTGTGGGTTCTCCAGTTTTCATGGAGAAAACGAACACAAATACCTTAATTGTTTAGTGTTTCAGACAGATGTTCAATAATTATTGAAATAAGACCTATTTCGGCTTTTCGGGGCTATAAAACATAGTAATAACAAAAAATATCACAAATTCTAAGTAATGTACAGTCAAAACTATAATTTTATTTATTTAGATTATATGTGTCTGTTCATCTGTAAACGCAACAAAAGGATTCAAAATAAAAGGACTTTGTTCAACGTGCTTTGCTGCTTGTGTACAATGGAAGATTTTCTATTAATACTCGATTAGTTGGGATTGTTATTCAAAACGTTGAAGTAGAAGTAGCAGTTCTTAACCGCTTTGCAACTTGCAAGAGACCCACGAATAAGTACAAGATCAGTTGCACGTGAGTTTGGAATATTCCCAGCTATATGTTAGTAGACTTGTACGTTTTTACGTACAAGTATATGTAGGATGCATACTTGCAGGATGCATGATGCAGAATGCATATTATAGGATGCAGCTTACCTTTTTATTCGAGTGGAAGCCTTACAACCAAGAGATCCTTTTCTGAGAGTTTAGTTTTGCCGCTTGACTCGTCAATGATCGTCGGGATTTCCTCAAGACCATTTTGTGGACAGATGAGTCAACATTTACTAATAATGGTATTTTTACATACTCGATGAATATTACTATGCTTTTAGAGAATCCTCACCTAATGCATGAATCATCTCAAAGTACAGTTCAAAGTAAATGTCTAGATTGGACTTATTGGAAGCCGGCTTATAGGACCTTACCTTGACCTACCAACAGCCTTAAATGGCATTCAATATCTGGAATTCATAACGGAAACGTTACCATTACTCCTTGAAGACTTGCCGTTAGAATTGAGCCAGTGCACCGTCTTTCAAGCGGATGGCGCACCCCCACACTTCAATGTTGAGGTCCATCAGCACATCAGTGCTACTTTTGACATGTGCTAAACTCAGTTTGTTGTATTTTAGGGCTCCATTTTGGATTAAACTTTTGGATATTTAGCTTCATGTGGTTGAGATCCATCCATTTATACATAAAATCATAGTTTATGTGTTTATCATGGCAGCTAACCTGCATACTCTTTTCCCATGTTAATCATATCGAGAATAGGCAAACTCCTTTATTTATGCACGTTGGTATAAATAATCAAAATAAAAATTGTAAAGGTAGAAATGCCTACTTTCAGCATTCCTCACAGTAGCAAACCTGCACACTGTTTTCCATGTTAATCTTATAGAGAATAAGCAAATAATTATCATATGTATCAGCTTGATACTGACACTTCGTAGATGTTGTTTGACTTTTTCTCTATATTTCATTCACTCTATTCATTTCACTTCATTTTCTCTATATTTCACAGATATTGATAATACTTGTAATATATTATTATTATATTATTGATTTGGAAATTCCTGAGTATGCAGGTCTGCTGCGATGGAGGTATTATTTTGACCCATAAAACCATTTAACAGATTAGTACTTTACATATGGGTCACCCTGTATTGTTGAAATATTTAAGGGCGGTTTTGACAAACTTCCAGTTCTTCTTGTAAATCAAATAAAGGAACTGGAATATTTTTTGATTATACAGTTGTCATCTAGATTATCATACTTATAAATCTTGGTTTCTGGCAATATTGTTGTACTTATTTAAGCCTATTTATTTTGAACCATAATGTACCCTATGTCTGTGTTTTACTATCTATAACAATAATATATTTTTAATTTATAAATTGGGCTTAATTTATTTTTGACTTAAGCTTTGAATTGTTGTGACTTCTACTTCATATCAAAATTTGATAGTAAATATGTAGCAGACATACATATTTGAAACAGAAGACCAAAAGGGAAGGTTGAATTAAGAAGATCTTTGATATAAACAATAAAAAAATATATTTTTATATTTGTGAAAATTCATAAAAAAGACATATCTGTAAGTTCGTTTCGTTTTGTACCATCAGGTCTTAGTAAAATGTAGGCCTATGTGGTAGCCTAAATAATTTTTCACTAGACAACTCGCTCAAAATACAACTATACTTAACTACTTAACCACTAAAATTATTTTTTTTTATTTACCTAGCCTAAACAAAACATGACAATAATAGAACTGAAATAAAAGTGACTAGACTGAAATAGAAGTGAATTTATACCCGGTATAATAAGATTCTACCATTTAAAGTACCGTAGTTAAAAACACATTTTTAACTTGAATTATAAGTTTCCAAGATTTATTAAAAAGCCATGGACTTTCTTTTCATACATTCAAGCTTATTAGGCAATTTAAAGATAATTTACCACATTTAAATTTACAGATACTGCTTGCTTTTCTTTTCAGATAAAAAAACATAACTTATGTAGTAAACATGTATTCTGCTTAGAAGAAAGAAATTTACTATATACAATAGAATAATAAAATTAATAAATGAAAATATAAAACCTAATAATAAAAATAATGTAATCAAATCAAATCTATTATAAAAAAAACATATACTCAATATACTGAGGTGCTACGCTGTATATTGCTGAAACCTAGTTGCCATCTCTATAAAACACTGTTTTCCCACTACCGTCAAACGCAGATTCTGAGCGGCGGTCGCACCGAGATCCAGATTAAGGTAAGATACGCATAGGCGAGATCCGGTGTGCGAGTGTATTCTCGACTGTAGCGCGACGTGGTGGCGGTTTTGGGAATGTCATACACTCACACTCTACGATAAAATTAGGCAAGATGAGATCTGTTTAATTTTGGGTAAATTCAACATAAAGATAATACACTTGAGCATTAATATGTATAATGTAACATAAATGATAAAACTACCTATTTCAGGTATAACCTTATCCGTGACCGTGTTGACATGAGGATGACCAATCACAGCCTTTCGCGTACTGAGATCCAGGGGTCGGATCTCGTTCCGCAAAACGGATCTCGCCGCGTGCGTGTGTTACCATACTTCGAATCTCGCACCGACCCCTTTACAAACACACACACACACACGCACGCACGCACGGAAGGACAGACACACACACGCACGGAAGGATAGACATCAGGTCGAAACCCACTTTGACAAACACACAAATGTCATTACACACTTTACTTCTTTAAATACAGTATGGAGTTGAAGGCTGTTGTCAGTCTAATTAATTGTTATTTGTCATTGTTGTAATTGAAGCCAATGGCTTAACTTTATTTATTTACATGATAGAGAATTAGTTTGAGGTTATTGCAGGCGGAGACTGTGACAGTGATGGAGTGTTTAGGTGAATCTTTGCACCATGGGCCAATAGCCGGACTGGCCACATGCGCTTGGAAGACCATCTTCATGACCTGTGGAGAAGTAGACCGTACAGTTCGTGTGTGGGATCTCACCACCGAGTCACTCATCCTCACCAAACACTATCAAGAAGATGTATTCTCAGTTGCTTTGCATCCTACAGGTATGGTTATAATAAACCTTTAATAGCTTGACACTTTTTTGACTCAGGGGCATCTGTATATCAAAATGTGGAACTGTAAGGAATGTACCAGTGCTCATCCTCTTCTGCCATCAATTGACTAACATTTAAAAAGATTATATACTATTTTCAATGTCTTTTAGCGAATTTCCCATAGGGAAGAAGCTATTACCGTAGGTCTCATGGTGAGACTTAAGCCCGGGACCATGTTATTTTTTCTTCTTTAGGTGCCCAGAGTCCAAAAACAATAGTCGTTAAAATTTATATATATATATATGTATATATATATATGTATATATATGTATATATATATGTATATATATATATATATATATATGTATATATATATATATATATATATATATATATATATAAATGATCTTAGGTTCGAAACAGGTGTCGTGTATTATGTAAAAAATAAAATGTTTAAAGGGAGCACAAGTTTATTTAATTTAATTATTACTATATATTAGCTGCCCTTGTGTGTGAAATACATAATCAAATATATATATGTTTGTGTCTGGGAACACGATAACTCTCGAAAAAATGGCCTGGTCAAGACCAAATTTGGTAGAGACGTGTATTCCTACAAATGCTCGGACGAGTTCCTAAACCAGACATATCGGTCAATGGGAACGGGTAGTTTGAGGGGGTTTTGTACCCCAAAATGGGGTTTTTTACGTTTTTCACATGTAATTTTTCAAAATTTCTAATTTTACATTTCACCATTAGAATCAGCTTAAAAAACTACACAATTAAGTTCCTTAAAGTTTTTCTCTAGAGACGTGTATTCCTACAAATGCTCGGACGAGTTCGTAAACCAGACATATCGGTCAATGGGAACGGGTAGTTTGAGGGGGGTTTTGTACCCCAAAATGGGGAATATTTCCCATATTAATAAATATTTTTGGATAATACTTGATATTTAGCTTCATGTGGTTGAGATCTATCCATTTATGCTTAAAAATCATAGTTTATGTGTTTATCATGGCAGCAAACCTGCATACTCTTTTCCCATAGTAATCATATAGAGAATACGCAAACTCCTTTATTTATGGACAGATGTTGATGAAAGTTGGTATAAATGTTAAGATAAAAATTATTTATGGTAGAAATGACTAATTTCAGTGTTCCTCACAGCAGCAAACCTGCACACTCTTTCCCATGTTAATCTTATGGAGAATAGGCAAATAATTCTCATGTTTATGGACAGATTTTTATAAAACTTGTCATATATTATTGTAATTATTTATAATTGATTTGGAAATTCGCTGAGTACGCAGGTCTGCTGTGACGGGGGTATTTTTTTGTTATGTTTCGGCTTAAACCATTTTAAAACTTGATACTTGCTTCTCCATCCATAGGCTCTTCACGAGCATTGAACAGGTCAATGTGCCATAGCAGTATGGCCACATAAGGGTAAGGTAGGACTGGTTGTCTGGTAGGTAGGTAGAGTTAGGTTACCTAGTTTGGGTAACTTTCTAGGTGTTTAGGAGTTTACCGCTGGTATGCATGATTTCATATGGTCTGTTAGGGTGCTCAGATTATATAATAAGTACCTGGTGACCGAGCTTTGCTCGGATAGAATAAGACATGTTTTTACAAGTTAATTAGCAAAATTAAAACAAATTTACTGCTCATTGAAAATATTTATGTGGTTTAAATAAAACCGTTTTTATATCCCTTAATTAATATGGCATAAATACTGAACAAAAATATAGCCCTCGGGTGGGGATCGATCACGCGACCTGGCGTACGTGAGATCTAAGCGCTACTAACTGAGCTAAGGCAACAGCCAAGTTCGTGTCGTTGTTTAAGAGTTTTTGGCCAACCTCAATTGTTTTAGCTAATCTTATACTGAATTTAAATGTCCATACAGTTTGTTACTATTATCCTGTGATCAACTGATTTTACTAGAAAAGGAATGAGGATTGAAAAGCACAAGAGAAATTTAATTTACACCAGTTAATTGGTTTGTTACAGTGGCTTCAAGCAATACAATTAATACGTTTTCTTTCAAAACACAAAAGATTTTGGAAATAATTTTCTCTGCTTTTATTTTGCACAGTTATTTTACCCTTTAGTTTTTACAAATTGTTTAGTAATTTGATAGTTTTTCATTTATTGCATATATAAAATAAATATTAATGCAAAACCTTTATTCACATATTGTTTGCCACCATCTTTAATCAACAATTGTCAAATGGTTATAAACAGATGCTTTGATTTGTATTGTTTACATTTGATTCTCCATAAACCTAATGTTGAATTTTTAGATTTTAAACTTAATATTACAAGAAAACAAGAATTTTCCTGGACATTAGACCTAGCTAGAACTTATTTTCTACTCAGAAATTAGTTATTTCCAAAATTTAAAGAAAATCCTTAGTGCCGTTTTCGAGATCTATGTGCAAATATGTATATATATATAAACCTCGCTCGTATTATAGTATTGGATTAATATATGCATTTCACCACCAAAACTAACTTAAACACTGTAAACAAACTTGTTGCACTACAATAACAGATGACAAAGACAAAGAATTAAGTTGGATGGGCCTTATTTTTTGCACTAATAGATGATTTATTTTTTATGCTATATAACCTTTATTTATGTAAAGTTATTTAAATTTTATTTTTTTAGCGAATTTCCCATAGGGAAGAAGCTATTACCGTAGGTCTCATGGCAAAACTTAAACCCGGGACCATGTTATTTTTTCTTCTTTAGGTGCCCAGAGACCAAAAACAATCGTTGTTAAAATATATATATATATATATATATATATATATATATATATATATATATATATATATGTGTGTGTGTGTGTGTGTGTGTGTGTGTGTGTGTGTGTGTGTGTGTGTGTGTGTGTGTGTGTGTGTGTGTGTCTAGTAAAAATGGTCAGATCGAGACCAAATTTGGTAGAGACGTGTATTCCTACAAATGCTCGGACGTACGAACGGCATCACAGTGCTTTGATGCGACGTGGGTCACTAACACTGACATTGATGACGGCGACAGTGGATATAGGGTAGGAGGAAGGGGTTGGGGTGGTTAACGGTAAGAAAGCAATAAAATGCCGTTTCTAAAAATAGAATGTAGCTAAACAATAGCCGCAGCCCTCACGTTGCACCACAGACCGAACTTTCTCTTTTTAGCTATATGTTGCCTTTATCTCGGCCCGATTTTCTTGACGTTCATTCATTCATTCATTCGAAGGTGCGGATTTCCCAAGGCGCTTCAGCCGTTGCAGCTTTTTGCGCACCCCTAAAAAATTCTCTTTCCTGGAGAATCAGGAATCTTCTAGATGAAGAGACCTGTAAAACTGCAGCATCCTGTCAACGAGCTCGTCAGGAGGCAGAAAACTACCCCTTACCAAGTTGCCCAGAGTGGAGGACCTTACCTCTACCAGCTCTGTGCAATCAAAGAGTAGATGATCTGCAGTTTCCTCCTGCAGATAACATTTCCTACACAGAGGGTCGCCGTTGAAGACCCCCATACGTAGTTGGTGCTTCCTCAGATTACCGTGACCAGTGACGATACCTGTGACGAGTTTGGCATCCTTCCTGCCAAGTTTCAGGAACCTCTTTGCAACTTGACGAGAAGGAGAACGAAGATTAAGCTTACTAACTCTATCCTTTCCTCGCAGGGAAAGTTCAGCCCATCTTTTCTTATGACAATCCCGAGCCCAGGAATTGACAGTCTGAAAAACCGCAGCGCGGGAAACACCACAGAAGGGTTGAGGACCACAAAGGGGGGATGATGCAGCCCTATTGGCCAGCCCGTCTGCCACTTCGTTACCATCCACCCCTGAGTGCCCTGGAACCCAACAAAGGGTGACTTCATTGTGTCTGCCTACACAGGACACAAGCCTAAAACAGTCCCACACAACCCATTCCACCCACTGACCCAAGAGCTGCCTGACTGTCAGAGAAAATATTGATAGAAAGGCCCTCATGACCCAGCATCAAGATGTCTCTGGCACATCCATAATGGCAGTGATCTCGGCCTGGAAAACAGTGGGGAAGGTCCCCATGGAAATACCTGACCGTACGTTGTCCTGCGCCCCGTAGATGCCTGCTCCTGTGCCCCGACTGCTCTTGGACCCATCAGTGTACCACTCCTGACGTTATATACGAGGTTTTAGAATGTACTGAAGATATATCCGAGGTTTTACCTTTGTAAATACATATAGTTTGGCGTTTGACCTAAAAATAAATGACGCTATACCCGAGTTGACGTTAAAGCCGAGGCCGCAATAACCAAGTTGCACTGTATTTTGGGGCTCCAATGTTAATCGTATGGAGGATAAGTAGAAATTAATAATTCCCATATTAATTAATATTTTTGGATAAAACTTGATATTTAGCTACATGTGGTTGAGATCTATCCATTTATGCTTAAAAATCATAGTTTATGTGTTTATCATGGCAGCAAACCTGCATACTCTCTCGTAAAAATGGTCCGATCGAGACCAAATTTGGTAGAGACGTGTATTCCTACATTTGCTCAGACAAGTTCGTAAACCAGACATATCCGACAATGGGAACTGGTAGTTTGGGGGGGTTTTGTACCCCAAAAATAGGTTTTTTGCGTTTTTCCCATGTAGTTTTTAAAAACTTCAAATTTTATCTTTCAAAATTGTTCTCATTTTCTATTATACCTTTCAAAATTATAACATCATTAGTATCATTATACTAATATAGACAAGACTACTCTTGTTTAGTCCTTAACTAAAATTTTCAGTTTGTTTCAGGTCTCTATGCCACAGTTGGATTCTCAGACAAGCTTAGATTTATGTTAGTTCTTCTTGATGACCTAAATACAATCAGAGAGTTCTCGATTCGGACATGTCGTCAAGTTTCGTTCAGCAACACTGGAAACTTGTTTGCAGCTGTTAATGCATCTACAATTCAAGTTTTTTGCTTCATAACATTCCAGTGTGTCTACTATCTGAAGGGACACAGTGGTGATGTAAGCTTTAAAGATATATATTGGGAAATTGGAAATTTTGAAAAATGTATTTAAAAATTAAATAGTTTAATAAATATCATTTTATTTAGGATTAAGGATCTACACTATGCGTATTTCAGCTTCATATTTTCAGTAAGACTACTATTGCATTCACGTTGGGCAGATTTTCAGCTTAAATGTGTGTTTTAGCGAATTTCCCATAGGGAAGAAGCTATTACCGTAGGTCTCATGGTAAGACTTAAGCCTGGGACCATGTTATTTTTTCTTCTTTTGGTTCCCAGAGACCAAAAACAATAGTCGTTAAAATTTATATATATATATATATATATATATATATATATATTATTAAAAGGCCGCAAAATTTAAAAAATATGCTGGTGAGACCCAAAATTCAAAATTCTAGGCCTAATGAACTTTGTAATGTCAAGAATAGTTGTAAACTATTCAATGGGAACGGGTAGTTTGGGGGGGTTTTGTACCCCAAAATGGGGTTTTTGCGTTTTTCACATGTAATTTTTAAATATTTCTAATTGTATATTTCACAATTGTAATCAGCTTAAAAAACTACACAATTAAGTTCCTTAAAGTTATTCTTCATCTCCAACGGTTACCGAGATATTAAATAATTATATTTTTATATTTCATAAATATTTTATATTTTTATAAAACTTGTCACATATTATTATTATATTATTGATTTGGAAATTTGCTGAGTACGCAGATCTGCTGTGACGGGGGTATTTACTTTTGGAGGTCGTCAGCTTTTGGAAAACAAGGAATACAAAGTTAAAAGTAAATTATACAGCTGTGAACTACAGGAAGAATACTTTACTTATCATGTTGAAGGTAACCCCGATGCGGACACTTTTTAACAATGACAGCATGTTTTCAATTAAATTATTATTAAATGCTAATAATTTAAAATTAATCATTGGAATAAGTGCAGCCGAAATAGTGCACTGACCGAATACAAGTTAAACCCACCAACTATATACAGATAATGGAAAATTAAATGGTATTTGTGAACTGACAAATACTTTAACCCTCTAAAGGTTACTTGAAAAATACTACTATATTCCATTTCCATTTAAAAAATTGAAAAATGCATCGTTTAAAAAATACTACATATTATAAAGTGTGTGTGTGTGAAAAATTAAATGTATTTGTGTGATTGTATTTCATACACAAACTAATGAGCCTCCCTTTTAACAAAATCCAATCATAAAAAGCATGACCAAACATCAAAATTGAAATTTATTTAATGTTGACTCAGCATATTATAGTAACTTTATTTCATTTATGGTAGCTGAGTAATACGAGTATATATAATTATAAAAAACATAATTTATTTACAAAACAAATTAACACCTTCTTTGCATAAAAAGCTGTTGTATAACAAAGGATAAAATTTTATGATAAGAAAAACTTAATTCATGATTAATTTACTTCTTCTTCTTCTGGTTCCTTCTTTTATCGGAGGTTGGAAATCATCAATTTTCATTTTATTGATTGCAGTCATGCATAGTTCCCTTGATTTGCAGCCATACCATTCTCTTAAATTACGCAGCCAGGATATCCTTCTTCTACCCACACTCCTCTTTCCCATGATCCTTCCTTGCAAGATAAGTCTCAACAGCTCATACTTTTCACCCCTCATTACATGACCCAAATATTGCAATTTTCTTCTCTTTATAGTCGCAACAACTTCACATTCCTTTGCCATCATTAACAGTACATCCCTATTCGTCACTCTTCTTGTCCATGGTATTCTCCACATCCTCCTATAGCACCACATTTCAAATGCCTCGATGTTTTTGAGGTTTGACTTTTTCAAAGTCCATGCTTCCATGCCGTACAGCAATGTAGAAAACACATAACAATGCAGAATGTGTATTCTAAGTTCCAGTTTAATATCTCGGCTACACAGAAATCTTTTCATTTTTATGAACACCTGTCGTGCTGTTTATACTCATCCTCATCATTAATTAATTTACTACGTCTTCTTAATTCATGGTATACCGTTTGTAAAAGTGATTTTGAAGAATGTCAATTGATTGAGAATTGTTACAGAGATTTCTCCCAGAATATCTTTTCTTAAATGAAATTTCTTCCAAAAATCGGAGAAAAACTTTGGTATTGTGCCCCTTGCACCTAGATATAAACCAATAATAATTACACGTTTAATTTTGTACTTTTCTTTGTAGTAATATGTGAATGGCTGGTATATCTTTTGTTTTTCCACATTGACGTCGTTAGCCTGATTTTTATTAGTCTCAAATATTATGGTCGGGTCCAATATATGCTTCCTGTGTTTCTCTTTTAATTGCTCTTATGTCACATCTCCTATGTGAATCATTGGTAGCTATTCCATCACATCATGCACCTAAAAGTCCTTTCTTTTAAGTTCTTTGGCTATTATTTTCAAACTGAATGGTGCCGTTGATTATGAAGTTGCTACCCAAATGGGCAGAATCCAAGGACGTGGCAATGTTTCATATACATATGTCTCAGTTGTTGAACAACGTCGACACTGGTTGCCATCTTTGGATCTCCCCTTGCTCATCCTGGTCAGAGCTACATCACATATCAGTTTAGCCCTTCTTTGTATTGAGCTTGAGTAATGTTCATTGAAATTTTATATTTACATTTGGGCATTCCTCAAAAAGGCTTATACTTCTATATAACAATATAGGGTGGTGATCAGAATCAGTAGTAGGGATCACACTGCTCATCCAATTATCCCTGTGACAATACTGTCAATACGTGTTAAATTATCAAAAAAAGTTAAAGGTTAAATTTTCACCTTTTCTTATATTTGGCCTTGTGATTTCCATAGTAGATAAACTAAGATTAAAAGCACAAAACACATTCCTGATTTCCTTTTAGTAGTTTGTTGGTTTGTTAGTAATGAAGTAAAATTTATAAAATGAATGTAGAACAAAATATTATTAAAAAAACAATATATATTATAGAAGTTACAATTTAAAATTAAGCAATTAGGAATAAAATAGAGATGTGTACAATGTTACCAGCAAAATCTTAAAAATTGTTTTTAGAAAAGATCTTGATCATAACAATGTGATCATAATCATTCTGATCATAACATTGTACTGTGGATAAATAATTTGAAATAATATTTTATCATAAGAAAGAAAATATTGCTTAAACTATTAAACTACACCTTGGCAGGTTCGTTCGTTAGTATGGACCCCTGATGACAAGAGTCTCTTCTCATGTGGCAGTGATGGGGCGATATATGAGTGGAACACTTACGATGGTTCCAGGGCTAGTGATGTTATCACCAAGCATTGTGACTACATGGGCCTAGCCACCACACAAGATGGAAAAATGGTTTATGGTGTTGGATCTGATGGACTCTTGAAAGAAATCAACAGCGCAGAGGTCAGTTCTTAAGATTTTTCGAATTAAACTGTATCTAAGGTTCTTGCTATTCAAGCTGGACAGAATTGACATCTTGGAACAAGCTCATGAAGTAGTGTTATACATCAAAGAGTGCAATACAGTACAGCAGGGTCAGCTAGTTATTTTCTAAAACCATAAAAAGAGATGATAAATATGACAAAATGTTTAGTTATTGGTATTTTTCCATTCCATAGAATATGCAGGATATAAATAAAATAAAGATACTTATAAAAAAACGTATTATCATTGAAATTGAGTCAGTTGCTTTACAACCAATTTCAGCTTATAACATAGATCTACATTCATTGCAAACTTTTGTTTTACACTCGAGGCAAACATGTTTTGTACATCAATAACAAATGTAGGCAGTTTTTCTTATCTTCTTCAGATCACATATGTAGTATGTCTTTCTTTTATTCAGTGTATCACCAACAGTGTCGGGTTTAGGTTCTTCTACTCCTAGTACTTGACAGATGCATTCTCCAAAGATCATATGTCAGTCTCGTGTTCTGCAAACGTCGCTACAATTGTGGTTTTACTATCCAAGCAAATCCAATTCACTTAAAAAAGCATCCTTGTCCCAGTTTCAAACATCTCTTCAAAGTCCAAGTCCAAAACACAAACACATGACAAAGGACCGGGTCGTGAATCCATCGCGTACCGTCCTGGGTCCGGTTTCATAGACCGCTGGCAACAAACCAATCTATAAATATTACAACTGAAAGACAACGACAATAGGGATTGGTTTCGGTGGTGGGAGGTACAACTACATGGCATGGCTGGGGCATTGTCTTTTGAAACCCTTAAATTCAAATAAATAAATAACTCAAGCGGTCTGTGAGACATTAAGGGAAAATATCTGTGAGCCAATGACAAAGTAGTACAAGCATCAAAGTTGAACGTTAATTGTGCAGTTATTACAGATCCACTTAAAAAATTCAACCACAAACAAAATATCTTTCATTTTGCTAAAGAAATACAACAGATATTCATACAGGTGTTAATTAAAAATAAAAACCTAGTATAGTCTAACTTAATACCTAAATAAATACATATATATTGAAAAAACTACTATTTTACTATAGCAATATATACAGTAGAACTTGGATAATTCGAACCTCAAGGGACCAGAAAAAAATTCGAATTATCCAAAAATTCGAATTAGAAAAGTTTATGCAAGTGGTTGAAATAAACAATCAAACATCACGTTTTAACATTGTATATTAAAAAAGTTAGGTTAATGAAGATATTATTGATTAAAAATCCTAATTTTTGTTAAATGTTAATAATGTGTTTGGAGGGATCCCGAAACTAGCTATTACAAACTTTTTCAAATCCCTTCTCTACCTCCTTGATCGCCGCTATTTATTCTTGCAACGTCAGAGATTTGTAGGTTCGCTTTGACGAAGCCATCATACACGTGTTAACATGAAAGCAGACGGAGTCACAAATACCAACACGAAACAAAGACGACATAAACCACCATCGATGATACACACAGATGTCAATGTTGTGATTTATGAGCATTAGTGGACTAGTGAGTGGGGTGGGCACGTTGATCTAGCTAAAAATAGTCTGAGGACAGGAAGCCCGAACGTCGTTTCCTGGAAAATCGCACACAATGACTTGTTCACTTATACAGGCACTATAGATTTCCGCTGTAAAAACTTCGAACTATCCAAAAAATTATTCGAATTAACCAAGATATTTTAACATTGTTTTTATATAAAATTCTAGGGACCAGGACAAAATTTCGAAATAAAGAAGTTTTCGAATTACAGAAGTTCGAATTATCCAAGTTCCACTGTATATATATTATCAAATTATTATTGAGAAGAACATTTTGATTGTAACAACCTGACACTTAGCAATTAAAACAATCTATTAACATAACCTCTAGGTAAAGAACATTTTGATTGTTTCGACATCTCAAACAACAGATCTATACGTCATGTTAAGACGTGCGGGCGAATGATTCTTCGATTTAGCCATTATAATATTCATGATAATAATAGCCATGACTATATTCCCGGAAATAAATTAATCAACCTAACAACAAGTAGAGGAAAATTACTCAACCTGCTAACAGCGATCAATTTAAAACATTACCTAGACTACAAATAAAATCCAGTTTTTGCCTTTTATTTTTGCAATTTTTAGAGCTTAAGCTTAGTTTTTGTTTTTTAGGGCCAGGCTCTGAACCGAGGCCAGGATTCGAGACTTGGTTGGTTAACCGAGCCTCGGATAATCGGGTCTCTACTGTACATGAGTGTTCCATGACTCTTAGTATTTCTAAAGATATTGCAATAGCCAGGTATAATATTAATAATAGCCATAGTAAGCAGGTTCTGTGAATTATTGTAATTTTTATTGTCTAACCTTTAATCATAACAAAACGTGATATTGTTTAAACATTAACGTGTAAGCTGCACTCCGCACAACATCCTACAGAGACAGGAGGTCTGGAAGGTGAACCCTCCCAACTCATTTGGAGCCAGTATGGATAGTGCTTTGGATGTAGTAGGAGGGTGGTGAGTTTGTGGTAAAGAAGGCAGGCTTCACACAAACAAGACTCGTGTTGTTGAGAGCCGTTGATTAGGATTGCTACTTTTTAGTTTGTACAAGTTTAGTCGTCTGTAATGACAGGATGAAACGACAGCCTGACGCAGTCAATCCAACCATCGTTACAGACCAGTTTGCCTCTACCGCTGACATCATTTTGGACTGGTAAGCCACAGTACCTGCCCACTTCATTCCCTTCAAACTTTAACACTGTAACTTCGACATTGGCTTTCGTCACTGCTGTAACGTCAACTTATACAATATGGGCATGCGTGTACGCTTTAGCTGACCAGATTTGTAAAATAAAATCCATGCTTCAGATCCGCTCTCAGACCTATGACGGTCCATCTTCAGCATCGCAGTTAACCATCCGCCGGACGCAATTGATTTTCAATCACCCATGGGCACTCACGGAAGTTAGCTCCGGGAGAACAAAAACAAAACAATTAAGAGTAAAAAACATTTTAATAGCAAAAGAAAATCACTATCAAACCATTTTTATGAGTCATTACACTATAACCAAAGTGTTATACAACAAACCAATATTATAAAAAACAATAAAAGTAATTGTTAAGGATAAAAAAGACTTAGGCCTATTTTTTATACCAGTACATTGACATATGGTCTTAGAACCATATGGTTTTTGTTGAAATGCATTGTTTAATTTATGTTTTTTGTTGTGTGATCTTAAGCATTAAAAAGTTGTTCATCATTCTTGATTCACTTATAATGTGTTAATATATGTTACTGGCGACGAGTTTTTGAACCTGCGTGATACCAAGGAGACATCAAAACAATCCGGTCGAAGGGCGGGAGCTTCAATTCAAAGAACTTGTTCTCCAAAGTTTTCTTGTGTACAGTTCGATCTGGAGCAGATGTTTACTGAGGTTTGGCATACTAAAGTTGTGACTAATCTATCATTATCTCAAATAATAGACGATGTTACAAAAAGGTTGTTATTTAATAGCTGTCTATGCCCCTCAAGTTTTAGAAACGCTCATAAACTTATGTAAGCCAAATTCTATCAATGATTTTTCTTTTGAGTCATTGTTTGAGACACTGTCTGCCAACTATAAAGTGAAGACTATTGCTGTCGCTGAAAGGGTTAAATTTTTTCTTGCAGGCAAAACTGTGAATCACATACAGAATTTGCTAACAACCTAAGATGCATGATCAATCGTTGTAATTTCCCTAAATCATGTTATCAACAAGCGTTAATAACTGATTTCATTAACTAATAAGGGTATTAAGGAAAATCTTTTTAAGGAAGATTATGAAACATTTTCAGAGGTTTTAGAGTTAGTGAAAACCCTCTGTGTCAACAGGCAACTTAAATGTTGATCATTCATCAGAGGAGTGTCATGTGAGTACTTCTGGCCCTTGTTTCATCTGTGGTGGGAAGCACTTGAAAAGCTATTGCAGGATAAAAAATCCCATTTGCTTCAAATGCGGAGGTAAAATGCTCATCATGAGACCCTGTAAAACAAATCTTAGGAAGTCTATTAAAACTATTACCTAGAATTATTCCGAAACAAATCAGAATCGAATTGACGAATCTACCTCAGTAGGTGGCATTTTTTATAAAATGTTGATAAATAAATCCTCTAATAATTTCCAAAGAGTGTTTATTGACCTAATAATCATTGAGTATACGGTTTCAATGCAATTCGATACTGGTAGTTGTGTCACTCTAGTGTCTGGAGAAATCTGGAAAAGCATAGGTAAACCTACATCATTCTTGATTCACTTATAATGTGTTAATATATGTTACTGGCGACGAGCTTATAATGTGTTAATATATGTTACTGGCGACGAGTTTTTGAACCTGCGTGATACCAAGGAGACATCAAAACAATCCGGTCGAAGGGCGGGAGCTTCAATTCAAAGAACTTGTTCTCCAAAGTTTTCTTGTGTACAGTTCGATCTGGAGCAGATGTTTACTGAGGTTTGGCATACTAAAGTTGTGACTAATCTATCATTATCTCAAATAATAGACGATGTTACAAAAAGGTTGTTATTTAATAGCTGTCTATGCCCCTCAAGTTTTAGAAACGCTCATAAACTTATGTAAGCCAAATTCTATCAATGATTTTTCTTTTGAGTCATTGTTTGAGACACTGTCTGCCAACTATAAAGTGAAGACTATTGCTGTCGCTGAAAGGGTTAAATTTTTTCTTGCAGGCAAAACTGTGAATCACATACAGAATTTGCTAACAACCTAAGATGCATGATCAATCGTTGTAATTTCCCTAAATCATGTTATCAACAAGCGTTAATAACTGATTTCATTAACTAATAAGGGTATTAAGGAAAATCTTTTTAAGGAAGATTATGAAACATTTTCAGAGGTTTTAGAGTTAGTGAAAACCCTCTGTGTCAACAGGCAACTTAAATGTTGATCATTCATCAGAGGAGTGTCATGTGAGTACTTCTGGCCCTTGTTTCATCTGTGGTGGGAAGCACTTGAAAAGCTATTGCAGGATAAAAAATCCCATTTGCTTCAAATGCGGAGGTAAAATGCTCATCATGAGACCCTGTAAAACAAATCTTAGGAAGTCTATTAAAACTATTACCTAGAATTATTCCGAAACAAATCAGAATCGAATTGACGAATCTACCTCAGTAGGTGGCATTTTTTATAAAATGTTGATAAATAAATCCTCTAATAATTTCCAAAGAGTGTTTATTGACCTAATAATCATTGAGTATACGGTTTCAATGCAATTCGATACTGGTAGTTGTGTCACTCTAGTGTCTGGAGAAATCTGGAAAAGCATAGGTAAACCTAACCTGTATACAAATACAAACTCAAAAGGTTTTACATAATTTATAGGACAGACTGTAAAGTTACTGGACAAAGTCTGTGTACAAGTAACACTAGGAGGTGTTAAACGTATACTTAGTCTCTATGTTGCATTTGGTGTTCGTCACAACATATTGGGAATGGACTGGATACTTCAACTCAACTTACAAACCAAGCCACTTGTAAATTTGTTTGATTTAAATTAAAATCATATTCAGTCTGCATTATTGGTCTAAAACCCGGAGAAAGAGTTGATTGAGATATGTAACAAGTACTCAGAAGTTTTCACTCTGGGAGATGATAAGTGTTCTTAAACTACCTGCTCACCTTTACTTAGAAAAGGATGCAGTGCCCGTATTTAAGAAAACTAGACTGATTCCATTCGCTCTTAGAGATAAGGCTAGAGAAGAACTTGACCGTCTAATTAAAAATGGTACTCTCCAAGAAGTGGATTACTCTAATAAGTGGGTTATTCTGAGTGGGCCACTCAAATACAGATTAACGCCTCATTCGACAACTGGTGTATCTCCCGCAGAACGTTTTTCATGTAGGAAATTCGGGGCATGCTGACCAGCTACGGAATAGGACTTCTAACCAAGGACTATCCGAAAGTTTTTAGGCATGTAGCATAATTCAGCGGGGATAAGACTTATGGTCTTAGAACTATATGGTTTTTGTTGAAATGCATTATTTATGTTATGTTTTTTGTTGTGTGATTTTAAGCATTAAAAAGTTGTTCATAATTCTTGATTGACTTATAATGTGTTAATATACATTACATATAAAAGGCATACGGTATTAAACTGGAATAAAGTGAATCAGTAAATAACATAGAAAACCATTAATCTAATAAAAAACGTGATTTTTTACAAATAATTACAAATTTTAAATATTATAAAATTCAGTCTTGCCATGGGACGTACGGTAATATCTTCTTCCCTAAGAGAAATTCGCTAATATAGTAGTCTTTCATTTTTGTTAGATTTTCTCTATTAGGTTGAGCACTCACAGAATTTAACGTTGGTTGATTGAAACCTTTAAGGCAGTTTACAAATGTAAATAACTTTTAAAAGATAATTTTCTTTAAACATTATTGTCATTGCCCAAAAACAGGTTAACTGGATGTATAAGTCCATAGGCTGTGAACATGGGCGGAGTTGAGGTTACACATTAGAGGAGCAAGGAGTTAATTTCCTAGTTTTTGACACAATATAGTCTAAACTAGAGAAAAAGAAGCATTTACTTAAACTAGTATAAAACCACAGTAAAAATTCATCAAAATATCTTTGTCAAATAAAATATTATATTCAAACTACAGTATTGAGATTGGTGATACAAATTTTTAAACTTTTAAGAGGTCTAGGGGGGGCATCGCCCCCCATGCTCCCCCTTAACTCCGCCCATGGTGTGAAGTTCACTGGTTATTATTCTGCACAATCATACCACAAAAATTTCACACTAAAAAATTTGGTTATGATAAAATTTGTACAAGACTTTAAGACTTCATCAAAAATGACTCACACTCTTTCATTTAATTGTTTATTTTAGAAAAAAAAGTTTTCTTGAAAAGCAGAGTATAAACTTTGAAGGGTGCTGGATAACAAAGACATTATTTATTTAAATAATTATCTTAAAATTATTCATTTAAAAAGATTGATAAAAGCGTCAAGGTTGAATCTAACTTAATTGTCAGTGCCAAGGAATATTTCCCAACAAAAGATTATGATGATATAAAAAGACCACAGATGGAACGTATCTGGAGGTTATAATATAGCACTCATATTAATTTTAATGTTTAAATTATTAGTTGGGAGTCAATATAATTCTTGTCTTTACAAAGTTTACATTTTTGTTTCAGGTTCTGAGAGAAGAAAGCCTTAATCACTGCTGCATGTACGCTGTTCAGCTGTCCCGTTCAGATCAGATGATGTTTTGTACAGGAACCAAGGGAGCTATTCTGTCTGTCCGCTACCCTCTGCCACGACCTCCTGAGTATGCAGAGTTCTTCCTCCACAACCAGCCAGTCACTATGGTTTGTATATCTGCTCATCACTTTTTATTTATTCGGTAAATATTTATAGAAGAAGATTTTTGTCTGTATTAATCTTTTTTATAGTGAATAAAGAAAAGAGTGGTTATTACTACAGGTGGCATAATCAGACTTAAGTCGAGGCAGTCCCTGGCAACCTAAAAATAGTCATTAAAAGTTATGAATATATATTACAATATAAAACATTTTAAACTCAGTACCATTTTTTTACATTTTATTTAAGACCTACATGTTTTTACCATTAGTTCATGTTCTAATAGCAAATTTTTGGCCAAATATCTTTTGAAAAAAGTATTTTTTACTATTATTTTGAGTCAAAAGATTAATTTTTTAATCCTGATTTAACACTAGCAGTAAGCCCGTCCTTTGTACGGGTTGTAGGATTCAGTTTAAAGAAGAAAGATTATCATACCAAAATGTAAACCTGAAATCCTAAAGAAATCAATACAAAGAAAATAAACCAATACCCAGTTTTATTATTTAGCATTACTTTACAATTAAGTGGAATAGAACATTTATACCATTATTATTACGTTATACCATTACTTATACGTAAAAATAATTTTTGAATACGGTATTGTATGATTTCGAAATGTGTCTAAAATCAATGACCAATATAAACTAACTAATATTGATTTGACAGCTGTTCCTTTTATTATTAAATTAATAAACTACAAGGCAGCTGATTATTATCAGTAGGTTATTCCTGGAAAACTGATTCAAAATTCGAGTTATATCGTGTAAAAGTCGGTTTTTAAATGCTCCTTATTTACTTTTCAAGGGGCGGCGGGCGATTTCAAGCATTTACAAATTTTCTCTGGAATGTAAAGAAAACATGTAATCAGTTTCATTGTAATCAGTTCTGTTTTTTCGGAGAAGACGGCGTAAAATGCCTCCTACAGCGTCACAGACAAACAGACAAAAATTGAGATAAGACCGGTTTTGGCTTCTCTAACGCACAAAAAGTAAAAATAACTCAAAAATATGTACCGACAAAACTATAATTTTATTTATATAGATAACTGAAATAAATAAAGATATAAAGGAATTAATTAGGCTTGGAACTTTAAAATTAAGATATTTTCCCAGTTTTATTTATTTTTTAATTTATTAATGCTAGGAAGTTACTTGTAATAAAATATTAATTTAAATCAATGTATGCAATGTATGTTACACTGTGCAGATAAGACTGAGCTACGATGATCTCAACTTAATCTCTTGCTCGGGTGATGGGACCATCTGCATTTGGAGATTGATCAACACTGAGAGGAAATGCATCAAAATGGATCCTGATTTCTCATATTCCAAAGAGGTATGGTATACAATAAGTATGAATAAACACTATTAAAAGTGAAAATCGATCTATAAAAAGTGAAAATACATTGTTGATCACCTATAGAAATCAAGAAGGTGGAGAAAATAAATAAAATATATTTAGGATTATTTTTATTGTCGGCTAAAACATGGAGGAATGATGAGAAAAATGTGGTCGCCTTGATTGTAATATCGCGTACATGAAGTCCTCCCAAAATTAGATCGTCACTGCACATGGTATTACATTTTGACGTTTTTGTTTCCATAATGAAAGTATCATGTCCAGGATCTGGACTTCTACAGAAACAACATCAGATTAATCTCAGGTATGTTAATGAACATACCAATCATATCCAATGGGATGTGGCAAAGTACACCCTGCATATAGACTCAGCAGACTCTCGCCTGTATCTGCCCTTACAATGATGATTATAAAAGGCGACCATGTTACATACTCTATGAATAAGAAAAAAAATAATATCTTGCATCTTCTTTTAATTTCTATTTACTTCTTATTAGCTTTGATAGGGACTATGTGTCGTGGCCTTAAATTTTTGAATTTGATAATTTTCAATAATTTTTTTTGTATCTATTACAAATTTTAGATTTTAATCAACAAAGAAGATTTGGGTGAGAAAATTCAGCAAATTAAGTATTTGGAAAATTTAGTGAAATCTTTGGAAACAGATCACTCATACCAGATAAAGGAAATGGAAACAGAACATTGTGATAAAGTGAAGGATCTTCACAGTGGTTACTGTGCTGCCATCCAAGACTTAAAGGATAAAAATCAGGTAATGAGATACTCTAAACTTAAATTGAAGGTATGGTGGCATAATCTCATTTAATGTTTCTTTGTTTTAATGTCAAGAAGGTTTTGGTATTTCTTCCCAATCTTCCTTTGACTTATTTTTATTAGTTTTATTGATTATTTCAATTTCTTTAAAGCTGAAGAAGAACTTTATAGTCTGCAAAGGTCTTTAATTTCTATTATTTTACTTTGTTATCTGGTTATATCATCGTTAATAAAACCTTTAGACATAATTTAAATTCATCTGCCTGCAAAACTATTATTGATTAATAAAATATCCCAAGAGATCTTTAAAATGTGCATTCAATTGTAATTTAGTTTAAATAAACAGTAACAGTGAACCAGCAAATATTTTCTCCCTCTAAAGGTAAACTGAAAAATTACATACATTTTAACTATCATATACTTGAACAATTATCAGTATAAGATATGTGTTGTTTAAAAAAATCATTACACTTCTTTCCCACAACCTCTAAATAAAAGTTTTAAGGTTCAAGGGAAAAGCTGATCTCCCCCCTTGTAATAATAACCCTAATTTCTGGAGTGTGGGTTTTAAGCTGCATGCCAAGTTTCATGAGAAACTGTTGAGAATTAAGAAATATATTGTTTTTTATATTCTTAAAAGAATAAACATTGGGGACTCTCAGACAACGTACTACATTTGTCTGTAAATGCATTGAGTTAAAAGTAAATTTAACTTTTCTCTTACACTGTTCGTTAAAAGACTAATCAAACTATTCAAACCACTAATTTGTTTAACCCTTTAATAGTTTCTTCTTTTTGACCTTAAACATCCCAAAAGTGTATTTTTTATTCAATTTTTTTACAATTATTTTTTATTCTTATTATATATGTTAGGAAAAGTAGGTTAAAGAGAAAAAACCTCTACTGTTTAATGTTTCGAGATATTCAATTTTTTATTATATACCTCTTTGTAGCATACTGTTCACATACATCTGATCACTCATTGTTGTATTTATTCATTATTCTGTTGCTGACCATAGATAGCAACAACTACTAGGAACAGTTGGGGCACTTAGATCCGAATATACCCTAAAATTGCTTGCTTCATAGATCACATCTCCCGTTATAACTCAAAATTCAAAAATGGCACTTATATCCTAATTTACTTCAGGCCTTCTTTTATTTTTAATTATTGTTTTACTTATTTTTCTAAGAAGATATTTACTTCTTTTATAGGTTATAACAACATCCAGTTTTCACTATTAAAACCCTTGCTTAATAATATACCAAAGCCTATAACTTTAAAAGGGAATGCTAAACGTAAATGTATTCGTATACCAAGTAAATTAGCTATATACCAAAAATTTTTTCTCGGAAGTAGTTTACATAGTTTTGTAGGGCATGACAATAAAATTTTTTTTTCAAACACCTCGCTTGATAATATACCGAAGCCTATAACTTTAAAAGGGAACGAGTTATCATAATGCAATTTTCTAGATAATTAGAACACCCTTGAATAAATATTCAAAAATTATTTCCGAGTATTTGGATGATTCGATTGTGGGTGAGAATATTTCAGCGCTGAGCGTAAATTTATTCGTATTTAACCAAATACCACAAATTTTTTTCTTGGAAGTAGTTATCATAGTTTTGTAGGTCATGACGATTTTTCAATCCGTTGGTTCTACTATTCTTTAATTCTTCTATTAAACAATAATTAAAGATCATCAAGTTTTTTTCAAACACCTCGCCTTATAATATATCGAAGCTTGTAACTTTGAAAGGGACCGAGTTATCATGATGAAATTTCTTAGAGAAACAGAAGACTGTTGTATGAACTTTCAGTAATTACTTTGAAATATTTGGCTGATTCGTTTATGGATGGGAATATTTATGCACTGAGCGTTCATTAATTTGTATGCCAAAAAAATTAACCAAATACCACAATTTTTTTCTTGGAAGTAGGTTATATCATTTTGTAGGTCATGAAACATTTTCAATCCCCTGGTTAGAAAAAGCATTCTTCTGATAAAAAATAAATTAAGATCATCAAGTTTTTGTCAAACACCTTGCTTAATAATATACCGAAAGCTGTAGCTGTAAAAGGGAATGAGTTATTATGATGAAATAATCCGAACCACGGCCTCTGAATTACAAATTGGTCTAATTATGAGGATAGTCGTTTGTGGATTAACGTAGTATTCAGTAGTGCAGACGTTAATCCACACAAGAGAACACTACACCCACCGACCATCGCTCACAACTATCCACAATTCGTGACCTCCAAGTAGCTGGATTATATATGAGTTATAAAATATGGATTATAAAATATACATATATATATATATATTTTTTTTGTGAACTGTGATTGCCAAACATAAGGAAATTGCATTTACTATGACTACCGTGTAATTTTGACTGCCGTATAGGGCAGTCACAGTTCCATTCCTTGTTATTCTACTTTATCTCATCAAAAGAACCATTTAGATATAAATAAAATAAACTTGTATATGGCAGTCACGCATAAGGAACATAAGGAAATTGCATTTACTATGACTACCGTGTAATTTTGACTGCCGTATAGGGCAGTCACAGTTCCATTCCTTGTTATTCTACTTTATCTCATCAAAAGAACCATTTAGATATAAATAAAATAAACTTGTATATGGCAGTCACGAATTCGATTTTGCTGAAAAATCTGTATATAGTTAGTTCCACTGATTTCCAATTGAAACGCTAGTGTTGATACCGTATATTCTATACTCATATATAATCCAGCTACTTGGAGGTCACGAATTGTGGATAGTTGTGAGCGATGGTCGGTGGGTGTAGTGTTCTCTTGTGTGGATTAACGTCCACACTATTGAATTCTATATTGATCCACAAAGACAATACTCATAATTAGACCAATTCGTAATTCAGATGCAGTGGTTTTGATTCCACGTTAATCTGTAGGTCTATTAGTTGCCATCGGCTGTTGGGCTATTAATTAACAGTCCTGTCTTAGGAACATATCAGCCTTAGTCAGCAACAAGTCTACAAGATCGCGCCACAATCATCTTACTCTCAATCCTCATTCCTACTTGGCTTAAAATACCTACGTTGTAGTATGGTTGCCATTTCAATGATCTAATCTAATCTAAAACTATTAGAATCAGCTTAAAAACTACACAATTTAGTTTCATAAAGTTTTTATCTATCTCCAACGGTTACCGAGATATTAAAAAATCTAAACTCAATACGTTGTATTTTGGGGCTCCAATGTTAATCTTTTGGAGGATAAATAAAAATTAATATTTCACTTATCAATCAATATTTTTGGATTAAACTTTATAGTTAGTTATTAAGTTTAGATCTATCCATTTATGCTTAAAAATCGTTGTTTATGTGTTTATCATGGCAGCTAACCTGCATACTCTTTTCCCATGTTAATCAAATAGAGTAAAGTCAAACCCCTTTATTTATGAACAGATGTTTATGAAACTTGGTATAAATTATCAAAATAAAAATTGTTTATGCTAGAAATACCTAGTTTTAATGTTCCTCACAGCAGTAAACCTGTATACTCTTTCCCATGTTAATCTTACAGAGAATATGCAAATAACTATCATATTTATCGACAGATATTGATAAAACTTGTAATATATCATTATTATTATTATATTATTGATTTGGAAATTCACTGAGTACACAGGTCTGCTGCGACGGGGATATTGTGAATTGTGGTGTGGTTGTGGTCCACATTGAATCTCATGTTAAATCATAGTAATCTCAAAAAATAATACATTGATTTTGAAAAGATTTTTTAAAAAATTGAAATTTTCCAACCAGGAACTGGTTGCCGAACACACAATAGAAATAAACAAAATGAATAGCAACATTCTGGAAATGAAGAGAGAACACATGGCAGCAATGGAAAAGCTAGAGTCAAACTACAATGCTAAACTAATTGTGGAATATGACAAGTATGCTGCATTGGATGAGAAAGACAAAATACTTCGGGATAAACTTCTCAGGTAATTCTTTGAGATTTGTGAGATAGTTATTGAGTTTTTTAGATGTCCCAATCAACCCTAGAACTCCCAAAGTAGCGATTTTGACACATTTACACATTTAATATGAAGTGACATGTAGTGGCATCTGGCAACAATTTAGCGAGCTTCTAAGTGATCGCTGTCTTTGTCAGATGATCAACCACTTCGTGCGGATACTTGAACTATCTCAGGAGTGTGCTCAGTCACCGCTAGAGTGTGCTTTATAGCCAAATATACTTTATAGCCAAATTGCTTTGCTCAGATGTTGCTATTAATTAACAGTCCTGTCTAAGGAACATGCCAGCCTTAGTCAGTAACAAGACTACAAGATCGTGCCACAATCATCCTACACTCAATCCTCATTCATACTTGGCTTAAAATACCTACATTGTAGAATGGTTGCCATTTCAATTATCTAATCTAATCTAATGGTCATACTGTGATCCAGTGGTAAAAGCGCTCATTGACGAGTGTAACGTTTGTAGCCAATCGGAAATACGCAGATTTGAATCCCGACCATGAGCAATCCCAATTTGGCTTGTATATTTGTGGTACAGTGTTGGGAGGGGGCCTCCTAGGTGGGGCTCCTATAATAAACGGTTATCGACTTGGGAATTGACAGTATTTGCAGGCTTAATTGGAATTTCAATTAGAGTTTGAGTGGACTAAGTTTTGCTTCTTTTACCATTGGTTAAAGGTTAGAGACGTTTGGATTTTTAAAGAATAGATGCATGATTATAATATAATTCAGTAAAAGATAAAACACATAACAGTTATAATTTCTATTGCTTAGGTTTCATCATGTCTTTATTTTATAATTAATTGTGTTTCAGTATGAAAATTATACTACACTATTCTTAAAAGTAGTATTCCTGGAAACCTATTTACACACATGGTAAAATATAATTTGATGTATAAAGAATTACGTCTCTTCTAAATTACACAAAGGGGCGGAACAGTGTTCCTATAGCATGTCAGCCATATGGCTTTTTGCGCACCCTTGTTGTTTAATGTCTCATGGATCTTCCAGGCTTAAAAGCCTAATGAACTGCCATAGTCTCCTGACCAGCTCCTTCCGGGGAAGGTAATAACCCCTCTCCATAACGCTGAGAGTGGCAGCCCTTACTTCGGCAAGCCCGATGCAGTCATACAGCAGATGATCTCGGAAAGCCCACACTTCCTGCAGATAGGGTCTCCAGAAAAGAATCCCATGCGAGCAAGATGTTTCCTCATATGTCCGTGTCCCGTGATGAGACCTACAATGAGTTTACGTTCGGACCTACTCAACCATAGAACTCTGCGATCCTCGAGGAGAGAGAACTGAGAGGGCTTACTCTCAGGAGGGGAAGCTCCGCCCACGTATTAATCTCTCAATCCACATGTGCCCTGGAGATGCCAAAAAGGGTTGTGGGCCCACGAATGGTATCGAAGCGCTATCGTTCGCCAGATGATCGGCTGTTTCATTGCCCATAATACCGCTGAGTGTCCTGGGACCCAGTAAAGGGTAACGTAGTTATGACTGCCAAGAGAAGACACCGCATTGTGGCATTGCCACACGATCTTGAAGTTGATTGAACAGGAGTCCAGTGCCTTGAGAGTGGCTTGACTATCTGAGAAAATGGTAATGTTCCTGTTCCTGATACCTCTGTTGAGGTTGAACAGAGCACATTCCATGATGGTTGCCACTTCTGCCTGGAACACCGTGGGGAAATCCCCTATGGGAATGCAGAGGTTTACCTTATCTTGCATCCCCAGTATCCCAGCTCCAGTTCCCTTGCTTCCCTTAGAGCCATCCGTGTACCATTCTGACTCACAGGAATGAAGAGGTCTGCCGCCATCTTGCCAGTCAATCCTTGGTGTAATCACCACTGAAAAAGACTTATCAAAGGCGTAACTAGTATGAAGGTGGTCTGATGGCATGTCTAGGACCTCACTTTTGACTATCTGCTCAATTTTGGTGTGACCAACCGAGGGTATATTGAAAGACATCCAAAGATTCTCAAATCGGAGGTGATATGCACACTTCCTAGCAACCATTCTGATGTAAACATCCATGGGCAGGATATTGAACATGCAGTCCAAAGATGCACCAAGGAAAGAACTCACGGCCCCAGAAATCATGAGGCAAGCCAACCTCTGAACCGCGACAAGCCCCTGCACCGCTGCACCAAAGTTTGTCTTTGGCCACCAAACAAGTGAACCATAGATCATGGCCGGCCTCACCACAGCAATATACAGGTAGTGCAAACGCCTAAAATGCAGTCCCCATGTTGTACCAACCATTCACCTGCAAGTCATGAGTGACCACTTCTCGGTCAATCACCCTTTGCAGCTGCGGCTCCCACCTCAGTGTCTTACCAAGTACCACGCCCAACTACTTGACCTCGTCCTGCAGATTTACCTCCGAACCCTGCAGGTTCAAAGGTCTCAGCCCAAGCAGGTTCCCTCTTCTCGTGAGTGGTACTGCCACTACTTTAGAGGGGTTAATGGCAAGACCCACCTCCTTGCACCAGTCCCCCACCAGGTGCAGTGCACCAGGTTCATAAGTTCTCTGATTGTGTTGGTGAACTTACCAATAACCAGAATTGCAATGTCGTCAGCGTAGCCCAGAGCTAGGACACCAGATTCATTAAAACACTTGATGAGATCGTCAGCTACAAGGTTCCACATAGGGGGGAGACTGTTGAAATTTTACTTTACTATTTAGTGAAATGTGGATTTTTACTGTAATTAATACATGTTTTACTTTTACTTTTTTTTATTTTACAAAAAACACAACAAACATTTTTACATCTTAAACGACAATGAGAATTATTACGCCATATTGTCTTCATCACTTCTCTCTCACCTGGCCTCTGCCAGTGCCAACATAACAAATTGAATATTATTTTCCAACACCCTCCCTTAATTTTCAATTTGTTATTAAACTTACATCATCAAATTCAAAATCAATTTTTAGCAAACAAGATAAAAAATAAGTATTATCAAACATTAGAAGTTACATGATTCCAGATCATATTTCAAAAACAGGAATAATTAAACATCAGTCACATCATTTTAGAACACCTTTACATATGAAAAGAGAATACAGAGTAAGTCAACTTCTGAAATGAAAATAACAAAAATAGAAAAAAAACTACACAATAACACCACGTCTGAATTTTTCAAACTTGATTTTTTCAAGGGGCTTTGATAGGCCATCTGCAATATTTTCTGAACTTTCAATATATTTATTTCTATTTTGTGGTTCCTTAATTTTTCCATAAGAAAATGATACCTTACGTCAATATGTTTACTTCTTTTATTAAACACTCCATTATTAATTAGTTTTATGGCACTCTGATTATCCATATTCATAACTACCTTCACTTCCCTTTTCAGTATGTTTTCAAGTAAGCATTTTAAATATAACAACTCTTTATTATACTTGTCAACAACTTGATTTGCATACTTTGATTGCTTCAATACAATTCTATCGGATTTTTCATCAATTGTCATCCCTAGGAAGTATTTAGGTTCATAATCGATTTTTATTTCAAACTGTTCACTCAACTTAATCAATAATCTTTTCATTTCTACTTCATTTTCTCCAATCACAATACCATCATCAACAAAAAGCACTAAAATTATCTTAGAATCCACAGTCTTAAAAATACAATAATAATAATAATAATAATGTATTTATTTTCCAAATTTACATACAAATCAAAGTTACATCAAAAATGTACAATAAAAAAAAATGGAAAATATAGGTACCTCTGTAGGTTGACCCTGTGTTGAGGTTACCATCACGTTCTTAAATATAATTCAAAATAAAAATCAAAGTTCTTTCCAGTGCAATTAAAGAATCCTAAAACAAATTAAATCACTAAATATATCACTAAATTATTAAATTTGCGAGCATTAGAATCGCTCATACAATAAGATAATCATATAAAATATAAATAAGTAAATAACAACATAACCATTAACCAAACAAATGAATATAAAAAATATAAATATAAATATTCCCCTAGAACAATAAATAAAATACTCTACACATTAAAACTAAGAAACTTATTTACATTTTCCAAAGTAAACAACATATTTTTTACTCTTTTTAAAAAAACAAACACACTCTTAGCTGTCTTTATATGGCTAGGCAAACTGTTAAAAACCCTAGGTGCTATATAAGAAAAAGAAAAAGAAAACCCAGTTCTTGCAGATCTTGGAACATAAAAAGTTAAACCCGAACGTAAATTATCTCTATCATTCCTTAGTGGCATATTCCCGCTTCTAAGATAAAACATCTTTAGCACCTTAAAAACATACAAATGCCTTAAGGGCAACAATTTTAAACTGTGAAATAAAGGCCAAGACTTCTCAAAACAACTCTTTCTTAAGGTTAATCTAACGAATTTCTTTTGAATAACAATCAAACTAGTTAAATTTGTAGCATAAGCAGCTCCCCAACAGATCATAGCATATTCAAGTCTGCTCTGTACCAAAGAAAAATATAGTTTTCTTAATGTTTGCAGGGGAACAAAGTTATTTAAAAAATAAAATATACGTAGGGTAGAGTTTAATTTTTTTTGTAGTTGTGATATATGAGTTTTCCATGAAAACATTTCATCTACATATAATCCTAAATACAGGGTGGCGAGATGGATCGGGTGGTTTTAAAATACTTGTAAAACTGTCAATTTTAAAGATATTGGATTGAAATAAAGCACAAAAGGTGTAGTTACAATGGAAATTTACTATCATAAAATTTGTTAGGTTAGTTTTTAAAAATTACATCCACCAAATGCCCTCCTTCTCGAGCGACGCATTCCTGGAGTCGGTCCTTGACGTTCCGCATTGCCTGCTCAATCACATTACCAGGAATTGATGTGATTTCGTTGTGAATTGCTTCCTTCAGCTCCTGGATGGTCCGGGGTTTCTTCGTGTAGACCTTTGCTTTTAAATAACCCCATAAGAAAAAGTCACATACTGTGAGGTCCGGTGAGCGAGGGGGCCAATGGACATCTCCATTGCGGGAAATCAAACGGCCAGGGAATAGAGCGCGTACAGCTTGCATTGAAATCCTAGCGGTATGAGCAGTTGCCCCGTCATGTTGGAACCACATATTGTCCATGTCGTAATTGTTCTGTTCAAGTTGAGGGAGAAGAAATTCTTCAATCATTTTCACATAACGCTGCGAATTGACAGTAACTGCACGCTCCCTTTCATTTTCAAAAAAGTAAGGCCCAATTATCCCTACCTTAGAAACCCCACACCAAACCGTCACTTTGTCACTATGGAGAGGCCGTTGGTGTAAGTCTCTTGGGTTAGTGTCGGCCCAGTAACGGCAATTTTGCTTGTTGACGTAGCCGTTAATGTGGAAGTGAGCCTCGTCAGACATCATGATAATTAGGTTTTCATCTTCCAATAGCTCCAACATCCGTTGGCTAAACTGAAGCCTTTGAAGATGGTCTGTTGGGAGAATCTTCTGTACCACTATTATTTTATAGGGGTGGAATTTCAGTTCTTTGTTAAGAATTCTTTGAAGGCTCCGACGCGACATTCCAAGAGCTTGAGCACGACGTCTCGTTGATCGACGTGGGCTCGTAATGACATCGCGTCTCACACGCTCCACGTTCTCAGGCGTTCTTATTGTTGGTGTTTTAGGCGTCCAGTTTGGAGCACATGAACCAGTAGTGCGGAAATTATGCACCCAACTCAATACTGTATCTCGCTTAGGAACACTACCGCGAGGTGGGATTTTGAAACGCCGGTGAAAGGCACGCGTTACAGCAACAATAGATTCGCTACTGCGTATAAACTTCCACTGCGAAAACGCGATGCTCAACAGACCACGTGGCCATCACGACTGACTGCCAGTCGGCAACTGAAACTTCCCTTCCCCCCACCACAGCACGAAGACCGCCAAACACCTGACTCCCCCCCTCTACTTGTACAGTCTAATTCAAAACCACCCGATCCATCTGCGCCACCCTGTATTTTATACTCTGGACCTTTTTTATATACGAAAAACTATTACAGCGAGTTGAATTTATAATACAATTTTTACATCTGTAAACAACTTCATCAAAGGTATTTTCATTTATCCTTAAAGAGAAATTAATGAAATTAGTTTTCTCAATACTTAAGAACATTTTATTTTTTGCAAACCAAACATTTAACTTGCTTAAATCATCCTCTATTGCTAATTTATTATCTTCAAACTTAGAACCTACATATGTCAGAGCTGTGTCATCTGCAAATGAGAAAACCTTCCCTTTGAAATTACCATTACAGAGATTATTTACATATATCAAGAAAAGGATTGGACCTAAGACTGTCCCTTGTGGTATTCCATGTTTGATTACACTCCAATCACTCCTAAGTTCATTTAATTTTATACACTGCTTTCTACCTGTCAAATATGTTTTGAACCACCTGTGTGCAACACCTCTTATGCCGCAGGTGTATAACAAGTCCAGCAAAATTGAGTGCTGCACACTATCAAAAGCCTTAATAATGTCCAAAAAAAGACTGCTTACTTTTTTGCCCTCGTTAAGATTCTGCATTGCATAATTTACAAAATCTATTAGTGTATCTTCTGTTCTTTTGCCTTCCCTAAAGCCATATTGAAAAGAACTAAAAAAACTATTTTTATTCAAGAAAGCTAGTAGTTTTATTTTCATGCATTTCTCAAATATCTTAGAGAATACTGAAGTCAAAGAGATTGGCCTATAGTTTGACATAATATGCTTTGCACCTTTCTTATACAATGGTATAACAACCGCTAACTTCAAAACCTCTGGGAAGTGGCCAGTTTTAAAACTCAAGTTTATCAAATATTTCAATATATAGACTATTGAACCAAAGCAATTTTTTATTACATTTGAGCTAATATCATCATAACCTGGAGACTTGTTACTTTTTAAGGAACTAATTACGGTGTTAATCTCTTCATCAGACACAGGTTCTAAAAATATTGATTTTAACTGAGCTATATTACTAAATGTGAGTTGATAAGTTCCCTGGTCAGGAATAAAATTAGTATTATTCTTTATCATATTGTCAATAATATTTATAAAGTAATTATTAAATTCATTTGCAATATCTCGCTTATCAATCACATCTTTCCCATCTATACATATTTTATCTATATTTTGACTCAACTTTTTTTGCCCTGATAATTCATTTACCACCTTCCACTCAAGCTTTGAATTTCCATGACACCTATTGAACAAATTAACATAATACAACTTTTTTGTTTGTTTAATTTCAGTGCTTAATCTATTTTTAAAGGTATTAAAATATTTACACAATTTTTTATTATTTGGATTTTTTAAAACTTTCTTGTAAATAATTTCTCTTCTTTTAATTTTTTTACATAAAGATGAATTTATCCATGGCTTTAAATACTTATATCTACATTTCACAGCTATATCCTCTTTACATAAATCTAAATTATTACTGAATATTTCCATAAAAATATCAAACGCCAGTGAGACATTATTCTGACTTAAGACAGGTGACCAGTCAACCTGAGATAACAGCTGGTTCAGCTTATCGTAGTTGATACGCGGCCGGGCCTGGCGAAGGTCGCGTGCCGTGCCGCACGTGCCAGTTATGCTCCACGACCACGATAACCCCAAACATGTCATGCTATGGTCAGTCAATCCACTATGAATAACTCCTGCACCCACATGAAAGTCTGTCATATTCTTAATCCTCAGATATACGTGATCCAAACATGTCTGTGAGGAATCGGTAGTGCGAGTTGGCTCATTTATTAGCGAATCGAAACCAAAACCACTCATTGTCGTCATGTATTCTTTAACAATTGGGGAATCCTCTAATATATTTAAATTCATATCTCCAATAATAATACAATTTTTTCTGTCAATAGTTTCTAAAAACAATTTTAAATTTTCAATGAATAGTTTCTTATTTACATTATGTAATCTATAAACTGCCAATAAAATAAATTCAAATTCTTTACATCTACAATGTATTTCTAGAACATCAGAGTTGAAAATATGTTTACTGCAAATTACATAAGTTACATATCTATTTACATACACCATAACACCGCCAGCTCTATATTCGTCATTACAACATTCTACAAACTCATAACCATCAATTGCATACATAGCAGCTTCACTTCTATGAATCCATACTTCAGTGAGCACAATTATATGTGGTCTAGATTTTTTTTATGCCTGACAACCATGCTATAAAATTATCAAAATTTGCTCTCACACTTCTAATATTCTGTTGAATGATTATTAATTGACTATCAAAAATATTATCTATTTCATTTTGCATTGTTTGCATAAATTAAAAAAAAAATTAATTAAACTGAAAAAACCTTACGTCAAATGCATGTTTCATTTATAAACTTTTTTTAAATTTTATATTTTTGGCAAACTTATACTCAAATACATTTTCATATTTGACAAACATTGGATATGTCTTACATACAAGAAGTGGTGCATCTTACAATGACTTGAGGTCCTGCATCCGCGTCACACACACCACTGGATTTCCTCAGTAGTATTTTTCCACCTCGTAGCCAAATGTACTTATAGTGTTTCTCATGTTTGATTTGCCGTGCCGGCGGGACGCACACAAAGACTCGTTCACATACACGGGTAGATCGGTGGCGAGGTCCATATGACGGGTTGACAAATCCTTCTTCTGCCGTTTTTTTATGAGAAAGTTTTCTTTGTCTATTCGACGCACAAACTTGACGATGATTCCAGCCGGGCGCTCTTTGGTAGATTTTCCAAGACGATGACAATTATCGATAACTGAGTCCATCACTTCGTAGTTAATTGCTACACCCACTTTTTTAACAATGTCCAAAACATTCTCATCTTTTGAGTATGGAACTCCATGTATTTCGATACAATTCACTCTGGTGTATTGCTCGGTTTCCTCGACTCGGGCCTGAGTATCTTCCAATTGCTGCCTCAGTTTTCGATTTTCAGCTTCCAAAGTTTCAGTTTTCTCAAAATAGGTTTTGAGTAGCTCCTGCTGGGTTTCAAAGACTTCTCTGAGATCATCAATCTTATCAAAAATTAAATCTGTAGTTTTGTTGAAATCTTTTACGGAATCTTTCTGAGTTTTTTTTAAATCAAGTATTTCCTTCATTAAGTCATCCAAAGTCGTACCACCAGCTGCTGAAGCAGACGACTCGAACCGCATGCTCTTCCGCCGGTCAGACGCACATTGTTGACATCGCCACTCAATTCGTTCACAGTTAATAGCGTCTAGGTCAGCTTTATTCATATTTACACATTTTAAGTGGAAACATTTACCGCATTCGACACAAGTGATTTTTTGCGACTGCGGAGACAGTTTATTATTACACTGACTACAATTCGGCATTTTAAATAATCTTGTAAAAATTAACAACAATAATAAAATAACAGTTCTCCAAACCTTAATGTATAATAGCTATGATACACTGATATTTCCTTGAGAAAAACATATGAAACAAGAATTAGCGAAATTAAAACGCCACTAATTCCAATGCCCGCACTATCATGATATGTCGCACTGGAGACGGTCTGCACTCGGCGAACTCTGAACCATCACTGAACAACGTTCAACACTAACAGTAATTAAACCATTCTCAGCTAAACTTTTTGAAAAACACTGATTCCACTTCAGTGGAGCTTGTTTTAAACCATACAAAGCTTTTTTGAGTTTTACTATTTTATTCTCATCAAATCCCTCGGGTAATTTCAAAAATATTTCTTCATCAAGATTACCATACAAAAATGCAGTCTTGATGTCGAATTGCATCATCTTGTAACATTTATTGGCAGCAATAGCAAAAATAAGTCTCAAAGCTGCATTACTGACTACTGGACTAAATGTATCATTGTAATCAATTCCCTTCTCTTGTTCGAACCCTCTAGCAACAAGTCTAGCTTTATATTTTTGACTATCTTTGATAGTAAAAACCCATTTGCTACTTATTATTTTAGAATTTATAGGATCATTATCCTTAACACACACCCAAGTATTATTTTTCAATAAAGACATTTTTTCTTCTTCAATTGCTTGTTTCCATAAGTCCTTATCATTCCCTGTTACAGCTTCCTCATAAGTAAGCAATACATAGTCATTAAGTCTTACAGGAATTCTCTTATTTCTTTGAGATCTTACATCATTGTTTTGTTCTACATTTTCTTCCATATTACCTACTTGATCTTGATTTACATTTTCACAATTTTCTCTTATCTCATCAACTATTTCAACTAAAGAATCATCAGTATCACAATCAGGAATTTCATCAATCATTTTTACTTGCTTTTTACTCTTATTACTGACATCAGATTGTATTTTACATTGAAATTGTTCTGAGAAAACTACATTTCTAGAAATAACTATTTTTCTTGCTTCAGAATCCCACAGCCTGTATCCATTTACAGTATACCCAATGAAAATATATTTTTTAGTTCTTGATATATCTTTATAAATATGTAATACACATAAACTAATTGGTAATTCTTTATTCACAAAACAAAACAAACTAATAAGAAAAATGTAAACAATAATATTAATTAACAATAATAATCAGCTGATTATTTAAACATATGACAATCCTCCCCCCTATTGAGCTGCTCTTAGTTGGTCGCAATGCCTCTTAAATAACCGTCCATCTTCTGACTTAATAAGGTACATCACGTTTCCAAGCGGTCTTTCGATTGTCCCTACTGACCACTTTTCGTCTGAGGTGTTTGAGTAATTCCTCATCAATACAATTTGCCCTCTTGAAAAACTTCGTTTAGTAATCACTTGATGTTTGTTATGAGGGGTGGGTGTCATCTCAACCATCAAATCTATTTCGGTTCTTATGTTTCTCCCAAACATAAGAAAGTATGGAGATTGTCCTGTAGCCGAATGGTGTGTCTTTCTTAGCTGTTTCAGTATTGTGTTTATCTTATCCTCTATGTGTCCTCCCCCACAAGCTTTTAGGAGGTTCTTCACAGTTTGAACCACCCTTTCAGCTTGGCCATTAGATTTAGGACAAAAGGGAGCAATGGTTTTATGTATTATTTGATACTTCTTGAGATAGTCTTCAAATATAGTTGATGTTAACTGGGTCCCATTGTCAGAAACCAGTACATGAGGGAAACCAAATGTTGTAAATAGTTTGTCTAGTTGTCGTATACACCAGTCCGTTGTTGTCGATTTAGTTGGAATCACCTCGACCCATTTACTGAAAGCATCGACAACAATGAAGTAACTCCAACCTTTTAGTGGTCCTGCAAAGTCTACATGAACACGTTCCCATGGTCTGCTTGGAGGTTCCCACGGGTGGATCGTTTCTTTAGGTGGACTCTTAAGTTTTTGTTGGCATGAAGTGCAATGTTTCACTAAATTTTCAACCTCTTGATCAATGTTTTTCCAATAACAGTACCTTCTAGCCAGAAGTTTCATTTTGGTCATGCCCATGTGACCAGCATGCAACTCATTTAGAACTTGTTTTCTTAATGTAAAAGGTACACAGATTCTATTTCCTCTGAACACACAACCATTCATTAAACAAAATTCATTGTCATTTAATCCAAGTTCTTTTAAGCTCTTGCCTGTGTTTAAATATTGTAATATCACTTTGAAATTTTCATCTTTCTTTGTTTCCTCTTCAATTTGTTTTCTCGTCACTGGCATTGCTTCCACTTGATTCATCAGGAACTGCTCATGATCATCAAATACATTTTCTGGGACCTCAGTAACCGGAAAACGAGATAAAAAGTCTGCATTAGCGTGTTCTGTTGTATTGCGATATTCAATTGTGTAATCAAATCCTGATAGAAAATGAGCATAGTTAAACATTCTTGAGGCTGTCATTGAAGGTAAAGTTTTTGCAGGATCAAAAATTGAAACTAGGGGTTTGTGATCTGTTATTAATACAAATTTTCTTCCATAACAATAAGCAAAAAATTTCTTTAACCCCCAGTAAATACCTGCAGCTTCTTTATCGATTTGGCTGTACTTTCTTTCTGCTTTTGTGAGAGTTCTTGGAACGCTATTGGTTTCTCTGATCCATCTTTGTATCTGTGTGATAAACAAGCACCCAAACCAGTCGGACTCGCATCTGTAGCAAGTACCAATTTTTCACTCGGATCATAATGAGTTAATGTTCGATCACTGGTGATTTCATTTTTAACCTTCACAAAGGTATCTTCACACTCCTTATTCCATGTGAACTTCTTTCCATTTCTTAATAGATTATTTAATGGTTCCAGCAAAGTTGACATGTTAGGCACAAAACGAGTGTAGTAATTTGCGAGTCCTAGAAAACTTCGTAATTGCGAACATCTTCGGGGGTTTTTGCTTTCCTTATTGCTTCAACGGTGTCAGGTGATTTATGAAGGCCATTCTCTTCTATAATATGACCTAGATACTTCACACTTTTATGGAAGAATTTGCATTTGTCACGATTCAATCGTAAGTTGTACTGTCTAATTCTTTGAAAAACCTCCTTTAGTCGACTCATTGTTTCTTGGGATGTGCTCCCTTGAATGAGTATGTCGTCAAAGAAACATACAGTACCTTCCAGACCATGGAGAACCTTGTCCATAAATCGTTGCCAAATACTTGGTGCTATCTTTATGCCGAACATTAGTCGATTTACTTTGTACAGACCCAAATGAGTACTTATAGTTTGTATTTCTTTTGATTCTTCATCCATTGGAAGATGCAAATAGGCTTTACTTATGTCTAGGGTACAGAAAAATTTTCCTTTATTCATGTGTGTAAAAATGTCTTCTATACGAGGAATAGGGTACTTCTCATCAAGTATTACCTTGTTTGCTGTTACTTTATAGTCAGCACAGATCCTTACACTTCCATTAGGCTTTTTTACGGGAACAATGGGTGTTCCCCATTGGGAGTTTTCAACTTTGGAGATTATACCACTACTCTCCAGCCTTTTTAGCTCATCTTCAACAGATTTCTTTAGAGCATATGGTACTTGCCGTGGTTTGACAAAAATGGGTCTCGCTCCTTCCTTTAGATGAATATGTCCTTGTTCCGAACTTATTTCACCGATTTCTGCCTTGAAAATGTCTTGAAAAGTCGTTAAGAGTTTGTCAAGTTCCTCTGATGTGTTACTATCAGCGAGTTTTATATCAGCCTAATCCATCTTAACTTCTCGAAGCCATTCACGACCGAAAATCGGGTCTACATTTTGTTTTAAAACATAGAGCTTTCCATGAAAACTATAATCTTTGTACTTACATTCAACGAAACAGACCCCTACAGGTTTTATAATTTCACCTGTGTATGTTCTCATTTCCACTGCTGTCTTGAAGAGACGTTTGTTAAGTTCAAGTTTACAAAAATCATTGTATGACAATGAGCTCAAAGCCGCTGCGGTATCAAGTTCCATAGTTAAAGGTTTCCCTTCAATAGAAACGTTTATCATGAATTTATCATTCACAGTTGGTGTTCCCACCATGTACACTTCATGAATTTTGTCATTATCGTCTTCTACATCAATTATTTGATTTGACTTCAACCGGTTAGTATTCTTACCTACATTACCAACTCTGTAGCGTGTAAGACAAACATTCGCAATGTGTCCAATCTTATTACATTTCCTACAATTTTCATTCTTAAATTTGCAAGTATTAGTTTTGTGTTGTGCACTGCCACATCTATAACATTTACCTTTTAAATCCTCAAAAGTCATTGGTTGCTTGATTTCATTTGTACACTTTCTTGATAATTCAGATTGTTTACTCACGTATTTGACATCTTTTGTTTGTTCTGCAGCAGCCTGATAGTATTTAGGTTTGATTGCATAACTTTCGAGTTTGGATTCTTCAACAGAAATTGCCAACTCTACCACTTCTTTAAATGATTTTTTATTTTCTTTTTCTTGAAGAAGCCTAACTCTCACTTCATTATCTCTTAATCCTCAAATGAACTGCATCTTCATGAACATATCACAAACAGAGTGTTCACAATTATTGCACTTAAAATCACAGTCAATTGCTAAACGCTTCAATTCCCGAGCGTACACAGAAATTCCTTCTTCAGTATCTTGAACCTTACTGATGAACCGATGTTGATTAGCAAGTACACTTGGAGTAGGTTCCAAACAGTTTTGAAGTATATCTGAGAGTTCTTCATATGATTTGTCCCCTGGTACCTCGGGAGCAATGGAATCACATAATGTCTGATGCATTTCGGGTGTAAGAGTACTAACAAATAGTTGAGTTTTTGTTTTTGAGTCTGTAATTTGCTTAAGGTCCAAGAAGTGTTTAAACCGCACTAGGAAATTCCTAAAAGTTTCATTTTCTGTGTAGGGTGTAAAACTTACATTAGGTATATTCAAAGTTTTCTCCTTTGTGTCATTTACTTCACCAGAAAAACACTTTTCGATATCTGTGGGTCGAAAAGGTGGTAAGTAAGGCTGTAACAAAGCCTTTATTTCAAGGTAAGATTCCTCAACATCTGTCCTGTAATTCTCTTCTCTTTCAATTTCATCTTCATTATCAAATGATTTTAAAACATCTTCATGTAACAATGTAAATCGTTTCCAAGTTTCTTCAAGTAAACTTTGTCTTCCAGGAGCATCGTAAATAGATGTGCCTTTAGTTTTCAGTATGTGTAATGTTCTTGTGATTTGTGATTTTGTGACCGCTCTTTGTTGTTTTAACATTTTACAATGGTTTTCACTTTTATCACTCGTCGCCATTTGATATATCTTTATAAATATGTAATACATATAAGCTAATTGGTAATTCTTTATTCACAAAACAAAACATACTAATAAGAAAAAATGTAAACAATAATATTAATTAACAATAATAATCAGCTGATTATTTAAACATATGACAGTTCTACTGTCCAATTTTTTTAAATTACCTGGTACATGACTATATGCATCACTCCCAAAAATCTGGAGTCTGGAAAGATCAGGTTTTCTTGAATTCCATTTTTCAAATGGAGTACATTCAAGAGTTTCAGTGGAACTTCTATTAATCAGATAGGCGGCAACCCTAACAGCTTCTCCCCACATTTCTTTGTTTATCCCTGAGTCGAATAAAAGAGCCCTTACCTTCTCAACCAATGTCCTATTCATTCTTTCAGATTTCCCATTCAGTTCAGGTGAATATGGAACAGTATATTCCAGCACAATACCTTTTCCCTTTCACCACTCTTTTAAATTGTTACAAGTGTATTCACCCCCATTGTCACACCTAAAACGACATATTTTCAAGTTCCATTTTGATTCTACTTCAGCTGAGTAATTTTTTATGACATCAAAAACTTCACTTTTCTGTTGTATTAAATATACCATAACAAAGTGAGTATAATCATCCAGAAGTACAGTATAAGGAAATATTTTTTTATGGTCCCAAGTGACTGGGTCAATAGGCCCACAAAGATCAGTGTGAATTATTTGAAGTGGCCTAGTAGCTCTTTCTCTTATACTACTAAACGGCTGCCTTGTTTGGCGAGCTTTTATGCAAGTTTCACAAATTTTACTTGAAGTATCCAATATATCCTTACTTCTTACATTCATTCCATGACTCAAATTCAAAAGCTTACTCATATTTTTAAAACCAATATGCCCCAGCTTTCTATGAAATGTGAAAGCATCATTATCTTTTACAGCTACATGACTAACTTGCATATTATTTATAGTTAAATTCACAGAAAATAAATTGTTATCTAATTTCTTACCTTCAATTATACTATCATCTTTTTTAATTTGTACTCTGTCATCTAGAAACTTGACTGATCCTCCTTTTGAGGTTATAGCACTCACAGAAATCAAATTTTTACTTAGATCAGGAACGTACAAAACATCACTTAATTTACACTCTTCAGTTATCACACTACCTTTCAAATTTGAATTCATTGACTGATACATTTTGGCAACACCTATTTCTACATTTTGCTTTTCAACATTCATTAAAATTTCTCTATTATCAACCATATGTGAGGATGCTCCAGAATCAATCACAAACTCAATCATAGCATTTGGATTAGAATTAAACTTACTAAAAGAATTGTTATTTGAGGTTAGAAAGGATACTTGATTTGAATTTTTATCTTTCTTTCTAAAGAAACAGTCTTTTTCAAAGTGATTGTTCTTTTTACATATTGAGCAAATTTTCTTCTTTCTACATTGTGAAGCAAAATGACCTATGTCATTGCAGTTAAAACACCTCTTTACACTTACATTATTACTACTATTATTACTTACTCCTGGGCGAAAACTGTTCTTAGTACAATTTCGAGCTATGTGACCAGTCATTTTACATCTGAAACATTTTATCTCGGTTTTGAAGGCTACATTATCGGTACCAGTATTGTTCGTTTCATTTCTGCACTCCTCGGCTATAAGTCGTGAGGTCAGGGTAGATAGAGTCTTCTTCTCATCTGGCATGGACTCCCAGGCGCTGATAAAATACTTGAATTGTTCAGGAATTACACGTAGAATCCGTATGTTTTCCATCAGCCATAACTAAACCACAAAACACCTCAAGTTAGCAGTATGACGATGTCATTATCCATGCTGGTCCTGTTCAGGGTTGCACCTCTCCTTGTCTCCAGCACAGTACTGTAACAGCTGCACACATACCTGTTACAGAAGCAGTGCGGTGGCCGGTCTAATGTACACCTACATCTCCCACCGCTAACCAACCCGGGCCAATCTGTGTACACCTACACTACCATCCCACAGTTGGTACGTGAAGCCGCTGTAACCCAGTCCACGGGCCCTTTATCGACGCCCAAGTCTAGATCTGCTGCCTTTAGCAAGACAGAGGTACCCTGTTTGGCTGTGCACATGGCGCACAGAGGGCCAGCCGATAGATCGACAGGCTACTTCATATGCTTCTGCCAGGGGCGCTCTCGCCAACCACTCGCCCCCCCTTTTAAATAAAAATGCTTTAAGGCGTTTTTTCACGTACAGTTTTTACAATATAATTGCTTCAATAGTTATAATTTTATACTTTTTTGATCTTAAATTTATATTAAATATTATTTTACTAGACAGATTGATGAATTGTCAAAATCCAAGGAGCATGCATTAAAAAAGACCTCTGAAGAATATGAAGAGAGACTGAAAGCCAAAGATGCCACAATACAAGAGGTAGATATTGCTTTATAAAACTTTTGATTACCTAGGAACATTTATCCCTAAGGAACACGTCAGCATTCCTGTTACTTGGTTGGTAACAAGACTACAAGATCATACCTGAATCATCTTACACTCATTTCCCATTAAAGTATCTACCTTGGTAGGTCAACATTTCAAAACGTAATAATAAAGTTAATAATAATAACTGACCCTTCATTAATAAATGATAGTATAATAATGAAAACTTTTATAGGCTGTCAGTTTTAAACTGAGTTACTGTTGTACTTTGAATTCTCAAGAAAACATTATATCAATACATTATTTTTCTGTTTAAGGTGCACTACTATTATAATCAAAGATGAATAGAAAATCGATATGTTTAGTTTCAACTCCTTTCACCAATCCACAAAGATATATAAACTTAATTTTTCATATTACAGTTGTACGATACACAAAACCTTCACAGTGCGGAACATGAGGAAATCAAGAAACAGATCGAGGAGGATGCTGACCAGGAGATCATCGATCTGAGGACAAAATTTGAACAAGCTTTGAGGACTGAGAAGGATACGAATGTTAGGCTGCGCGGAGAAACTGGTGTGATGAAGAAAAAATGTCTGGCGTAGGTCAATAACTGTACAATGTTGCTGTTGTTTATGTTTACTAGCAGTAAGCTCGTTCTTTGCACAGTTTGTATCTCTCAGAAGACAGGTACTCATTATTATGAAAGTATTAATAAGCAAGTACAGTACAAAAAATTAATAAAAAAACAAAATATTTAGTATTATTTTATTAATTAGTATTAATTTTGCTAAATTATTTAGTATTATTTGTTGTAAATTAAATGAACTATACTACGTTAGAAAGCTTGCATCATTAAAAATATCACCTTAAAATAATATTTTAACAACAATCTTATATATTTAAGGCCTTTTTTTTGTGATAATTGTTTTGAAGCGGTGGTGCTACCAATCACCATGTCCAAGGTGTCGTTATAAAGGTAGTATAAGGGCATGTAGTTTGCCATCAATTAAAAAAATTTTGAAAATTCACCGTGGACATGGAAAATAATGGGGTCAAAGTCGCGATTTTCCCCATAAACTTAATATGGAGGTAAACACCGACGATCGAGAAATCAGCTGTTTATTTAAGGAAGTGGTTAAATAAACAAATCAAATCTGACAGTTAAACATTTTTATTTTGACCATGTATACCAAGTTTCATAAACATCTGACCCTAAATAACGGAGTTTGCCTATTCCCGATATGATTAACATGGGAAAAGAGTATGTAGGTTAGCTACCATGATAAACATATAAACTATGCTTTTTAACATAAATGGATGGATCTCAACCACATAAAGCTAAATATAAAGTTTCATCCAAAAATATAGATAACTCTCTCATATCCGGACTAATGTGGCGACTGCCGATCCGGATAGGAAAAAATCCGGATATGAGAAGGGAATAAAGCATCGGGATATTAAATAACTTTACAAGATAAATTATCTATTTTTATACATAATTTTTATTGTTATACTTTAATACAGACATAAAGACATCAAAACTAAAAAAATTACGTAGTACAGTATAAAGTGGTACAGTATGTAGAATAATAGATACTATTTAAAACAAACTATTACAAGATAGGTCACTCAAGCAAAACAAAGACGACACTGACCACTGAGCGGGTGTTGTCGCTACAGTACATGTGATGCGTTGGCTAATGGGGTGGGTATGGACAGGTGGGATAGGGAGGTTTATTGTTTCGTGAATCAGTGACCTTGCACCAGATAGCACAGAATACAGGGAGTAGTTCTCAAGACTCAGGCGCTCGGGACAAGGGTGACTCATCGTTCCCTCTACTCTGATTTTGAACATTACCGCTGTCCACATCGCTTCGACCCCGCGTTCGGCAACCGGTGCACTACTAACCGGCCTACAAACATCGTTCGCGACTACTGGGTTAACAAAAATTGGCCTCCTAGAATGTTTTTAAATTTTTGTATTCTTTCAAAATCACGTCCGGATATCGGAGGGTCCGGATATGAGAGGGTTTACTGTATATACAATTTTAGATATATATAATTTTGAAATGCCATTAAAAAAGTTAAAAAGTTTTTGAAGTCATTAACCCTAGAACTGGCAAAGTCGTAATTTACGTTGCATTTACATATTCAATAAGAAGTGGCAGGTGAAGGCATCTGTCATCAATTAGTGAACTTGTTAGACACTAGCGGCTACGTGACCGTGTTGTCCTCTGGGGGCAAGCAACCGAACCTGTTCTCGTAGTGCACTAGACTGCCACCGGGCAGGTCTTATAACCATATCAAATAAAGTAGTATTATTATTCATTATAAGTTCTTTAAAAGAATATTTTGAATATGATCAATTATCTGCCGTTGAAAGTAATTTTCAACTAATTTATGTTGTTTCTGGATTCCAGAGCTCAAAAAGAAATTGATGAGCTAAAACATCAAGTGACTGCTTTGCAGAATGAACACCAGCAACTGAAGATAGAAATTGTCAACCGTGAACAGGATATTACTAATTTGAAAAAAGAAATTTTTGAGAGAGATTATACAATTACAGAGAATGAACGGAGGTTCTCTGAGGTCAAGAATAAAAACCAAGAGTTGGAGAAGTTCAAGTTTGTGTTAAACCATAAAATAAAAGAACTTAAAATGCAAATACAACCCAAAGAAGAGGAGATTAAGCAAAAGAAAGAACAAATTCAAGATGTAAGATGAATTTATTGAATAATTACAAAATTAAAAGTATTATTTAACAGTCTGTCGTGCCACATGGACTTTAAAACATAAAGTGCGCTCACAGAAGTTACTTTGAAGAAAAATATGCAAAAACATATAATTTACATTTACAATAGAAAAAAATAATGTGAAAAGTGATAATCATTAAAAAAATGATCACACATGGTTTAAAAATCAAATCAGTGTCAACTTACTATAAAATAAAATATTCTTTATAAGAGAAAAATGAAAACAAGGGAACAGCTCAAGAACCAATCAGGGAGGTTGAATACTTGTGGGGAGAAACAAAGAGTTTTCTCCAAGTAGGAGGAAAACAGGAAGTTGTCAATGTGTTCATTGTAGGAGAAAGAGGCAGTTATACTGTATTTGAAAAAGATTCATTTTACAAATTTATAATTTTAGTAACCATATTAGGTGTCTGAACAAAGTAGTTAACATAAAAAAGTATGTAGAAATTAAATCAAACTATACTAAAAGACAGGTCTAAATTATTATATTATGTATAGTCTAGATCATGTTTAAATGATGTTTTATAGATTGTAGTCGTACTCCTACTCAAATATATTTTTGCGGCTACGTTTTGTCTAAAGAAAATTTGGGGTTTGTAAATGGTTTATTATTGATTAATTAATCAATATTAATTTGGGAAAATAAGTATGACACCAAGGTTATGGGAGGATCAACGTTTGGACACCAAAAGTGGTACAGTAAGACTAACTCGACAGTTAACAGCTGGCAGAACATCTTTATCTTACAGTACTATAGCAATTGACTTTTTAAGGTCACGGAACGGCTGAAACAAGCTGACAGTCGATACAATTTCAAGATCAAAGATCCGGGCTTAGTTGGGTATAGGATAGCTTTCTAATGTTTACTTATTTGCAGAAGAATGTAACATCATTGAAAGAAAAACAATTATCAGTTTTTTTAAGAAAATGCAGTTTAAATTGTTGAATATTTAACATTTCTTCAAATACTGTTTACACTGTATATACCAGTAACAATACTCATGTTACTGTACTGTAATATATTAACATGTGAAACTCGATTCTGTCATGCATTACATATATCAATTAAAACGCATGAAAAATTGAAATGTTGTGGATAACTCGACAACCTCTGGGTTCACTAAGTGCAGACTTAGTTAGGTTTTACTGCATTTAAAAGATAAATGTGTGATGGACCTGGAGCTAACTTCTCAATGTTCTCAATGTCTATTTATCTCAATGTTGTAGGAAGGTATGTCTTGTGACCACATAGTTTCATAATACTGCCATTCCTCCAAAACTTACTTTTTCCCTTTTAAAGGTATAATTTTGAATAAGATGTAATTCCTTCTAAATATGAAGAACTTGTGAGTTTTAATTTTCCTATTCTTTTTATATTGACACTTTTTGTGTTTGATAGTATAATTTATTCATAAACACTATTTTAGATGGAGGAAGAAATCAATGAGTACCAGCATAAAGAGAGTAGTCTTCAACTGGAAATAACAGAACTAAGGGAGAGTGTTGGACTGAAGGAAAAGGACTACCTCAGGGAGAAAAAACTGAATAAAGACACTCAGGCTGTCCTCCGGCGTATCAGATTTGAGCTGCATGAACTGTCTAGTCTGGTACAGGAACCCTTGGAGCTGAAGAGAGCTGTCATTGTGAGTTGGAAAATGCAGTTAGTTTAATGTAATATAATTAATTAGTTTCCTTCCTATTAGAGCAAGCTAAGGATTTAGCGTCTTCAATTGGATTAATAATAAATAAACCCAATTTTCAGTAATTACATTGTTCATACATATTACGTTCATTATAACAAACTGTAAAAGACGTACACTGAACTAACGATAGCTGCACGAACTGTAGGTACATATGATATCACAGTGCTTTGACGCGACGTGAGTAACTGACACTGTCCTTGATGACGGCGACAGCGGATATAGGGTAGTGAGTGACAGCAATAAAATGCCGTTTCTAAAAATAGAATGTAGCCGCAACAATAGCCGCGGCCCTCACGTTGCACCACCGACCAAACTCTCTCTCTTTAGCTATATGATGCCTTCATCTCGGCCCGATTTTCTTGACGTTATATACAAGGTTTTAGAATTTACTGACGATATATCCGAGGTTTTACCTATGTAAATACCTATAGTTTGGCGGGACCTAAAAATAAAAATATGTTATATCCGAGTTGACGTTACGGCCGAGGCCGCAATAACTAAGTTGCACTGTAGTATATTTTTATATTATCCTTTCCCAATTTGAAATGTATAAAACGTTGATATTGTTAATTATTAACGAATATTTGATTTTGTGTGGGTGTGTGTTTGTATTTACCACTGTAAAATGATCAAGGTGAATGGGAAGGTTGAAGTCTGCTGCCCTTCTGTGTTGTATGAATGAAAATTCCCATTTCTAGGTAGGTCCAACTGTATACGAAAACTGCATGGATGAAAAGCCCTGTGACTGTTAGTAGTTTTAGAGATTTAAAAGCCTCTCAGCAGCTATCTCTAGGACAAGGCCAGAAAGTGCCCTAACTGCTTTTACTTTCTCCCCTTATACATAGTATATGGAGAAAGTATTGTTTTCGTCAAAATTTTCGAATTTAAGTCGAGGGTGGATATATCCGTTTTGGGGCCCCCTGAATCCAAAAAAGTGGGTTTTGACGTGATGTCTGTCTGCCCGTGTGTCTGTCTGTGTGTGTGTGTGTGTGTGTCTGGATGTGTACAGTGCCACAGCCTACCCGTTGGTCCGATTTAGATGAAATTTGGCAAGTATATATATAGTCACCGTATCTCCAGGCATTTTTTTCATTTTTTTGAATTTTTGGTTTTTAAGGGTAGTTTATAGTGCACAGAGTAATAAATAATTTGACACCACCCGCATGTCTGTAAAAATGACGGTTCAAAAGTTATGGGTTTTTAATGTCAAAAAAATCAAATTTTTAAATTTTCATCGAAAACAATAAAAGTAAAGTATAACTTGACTGATACCATTGAAACCAGCTTAAAAAACTAAACAAATTAGTATTTTGAATTATTTGTCTACGACTAACAGTTCCAGAGAAAATTTTAATTTACTTTCCACGATAAACGCAGTACGTTGTCTGAAAGCGCCCAATGTTATTCTTGTGGAGAATAAAAAAAAATCAATTTCTTCCTTACTTTCCAACTGTTTTCCATGAAACTTGGTATGAAGTGTAAGGTCAAATCACCGAACAAAACCAGCTCAAAAAAGCTTGTTATTACCGGGGGGGGGGGGGGGGGGTTTCCCCATACAATTTGAACAATTAATTATTAAATGATATTTAGAATAACTTTGTAGAACGTGAGAGTTTTATTACAGATTGTCTTTTTTAAATTTACTTAAGGGAGAAAGTGTGTGTCAGTCCACTGGTACCGTTTATTTACTGAAGCACAAGAATTTTACCAAGGTTGTACTCAGATGTTCCTCCCCAAACAATTAATCCATATCTGATTTGTGACTCTACTAGTGCATAGTACACTGTTTTAGCTATTTCAAAACCTCCTAACCATTTCATTCTTTTCACTGCATATATTCCAGATGGAATTTTCTTAGCCATATTGTGTATATGATCTGTCCAGGAGATTTCGGCATCAATTGTTAATCCCAATAGTTTTGATTTTCTTTCAGTCAAAATATCAGGAATTTCTTGCATTTGTTCGTGTCGTCTGCTAAAATTTTATCTGTGTTGTTTTGGATGGATTTATAGCCAGGTTGTTTTGCAGAGAATATTAAAGAGCTTTATCTATTGATATTAGGATGTTTAATTGTATTGTAGTGTAATTATTGAGCTGTGTAATCGTCTGCAAATAGAAGGGTTGTATTATCTGCATACATTATGGTTTTGACATGGTCGTCATTGATGACACTGGGGAGATCATTTGTGAAGAGGATGAATAAAAAGGGACCCAGGACTGATCCTTGTGGTACACCTCTGCTTACTGTAGATTGCTTTGATCTATATACACATTTCCTTCCATTATCATTTTGTTGAATTTCAACAATTTGACTCTGTCCTTTCAAGTAGCTGGCCCCCCAGTCTTTTGCCAAGCCTTCTATTCCTGGTGATGAGATCATGGCCTAAGCAGTCAAAAGCTTTGCTGTAATCTAATAAAACAGCTGAGACTTGTTTGTGTTCCTCTAAACGATCTATTATTTGTTCTATGAGTGAGGTTTGTTAAGGCTGTTGTGGTGGATCTGCCTTTAACCCTAGAAGTGGCAAGCTTTTTACTCTTAACTGTAACATAAAAATAATTACTAATATCTTCTTACTTAAGTATAAACAAAAGCATAAAACATGCCCCCCAATTAACCTAACTACCACAAAAGCAAAACAGGTGTCCACTGCAATCCCAATTAAACCTACAAATGCCGTCAACTTCCACCCAAGCCAGCCACCGTTTATTTAAGGTGGACCCCCACACCACTATACCACACATTTGCAAGCCAAATTGGGATTGCTCATGGTTGGGATTTGAACCCTAGCACTTCCGAATGGCTAGAACGTTATGCTATTATTTTTGCAAAATTTTATATAAGTGATATGGGGCGATAGTTTTATAGTTTTGTTTTAATTGGTCCCGATTATATTTTGTTAGTGTGGTGTCCGCTATTTGTGAAAAATATGTGTTGAAATGTTCAGCTATATGCCATAGGATTTTCTATCGAATTCCCATCAATTTCTATTAGCCTCTTTGTCTTTCAGTATTTTGTTTCTCAGTATTAATAATGTCCCAAGTAGCTTTAGACTTGTTTTCTTCATTGTTAATATATTCAGCAGTGGTTTTTCGCCTAAGATCCCTAAGTTTTAGATCATAGGTTTTCTTTCTTTCAACCATTAATGTTCTGTAATTTTCATTTCTGGTAATTTCATATCTGTGTAAAGCAGTTAGAAAGTTTCCTTTTAGAGTTTCTGCCTCATCATCATAGTGTACTGTAAACTTACCCATTCGTCTTGTTCTGACTTTTTTACTGGGGCATACGTAATCTAATATTTGTCTAATCTTGGTTTGAAATGCATTGTATGCCTCATGGCATACAATGCCTCCGCATAATGGGCAGTATGCACCTTTTCCCAATTTTCTTTGCTAAATTAATTCCTCAGTTTGTTGAGGTTTTTTTTTTTAGAAAATATTTCTTTTGTGTGTTTTCTATTTTTAGGTTAAGTTCTTTTAGTGCTATAGACTTGCAGGTTTGGCCAGTGTGATCTGATATTCCAGAATTAACTATGGAAAATGTTATTTTTTTATCCTCTTTAGGTATGTTTTTGCAAATGCAATCAATGGATGTTCTATTGTGATTAGTTAATCTGGTTGCTGGAAGTGGACTACTTATGTAGCCAGGACCAACGGCTTAACATGCCTTCTGAAGCACGGTCTGAGAAATCAAATTTCATATGTGTCATGACTAGGAATCGAATCCAGGTCTTTTGGATGGCTCTTTTCAGTACTCTGCCCACTGCACTACTACCAAGTAGAGATTAAAAGATTAAGTTTTGTAACGGGTGTAATGAGCTGCATGTACATCTACAGTTATTCCCTGTTTGCCCATCATACAGCAGAAAATCTAACAACATAACATTAAACAATCCCTTTATTTATTCATTATGTTTGGTATAGGTTGCACCAGTGATGTGCAAGGGATATCGTGAGATGAATAGACATTCTGAAGTTCAAGGCTAAGATCTATAAGATGACTTGGTCATAACTTAAATATAGTATATTAATTGATTTTAATTGATCTTATTCTGTTTTACTTTGTAATAAAATAAAATCCATGATCATTACTAGTTTATATTTTTATGATGTTTTCATTTTTTAGAAACTGTATCACAAGTACAGTGAAGGTAAGGAGTTTGAGCATAGCAGACAGGAGGATCGTGATGCTCAACATGAGTTTCTGCGTCAGAGAGATCACCTCGAGCGCACTGTCGAAAGCCTTAAGAAACTCTATTACAAGGAAACGTCCAAGGAGAATACAACTGAAAAAATCATGAAGGTAAAATTTTATGGCGGTAGAGTAGAAACCAAGCTAAGCCTAATAATTATCTATTACCTAAGCCAAATGACTTTAAACTTATTCCAAATACAACGTAAATGATTTCTGGGGCCATGAGTTCCTGCCCTGGAGCATCCTTGGATTGTATGCTCAATATCCTGCCCATAGATGTCTACATCAGAATGGTTGCTAGGAAATGTGCATATCGCCTCCGATGTGAGAATCTCTGGATGACTTTCAATGTACCCTCGGTAGGTCACACCAGAATTGAGCAGGTAGTCAGAAGTGAGGCCCTTGACATGCCTTCTGACCACCTTCACACTAGATACGCCTTCGGTAAGTCATTTTCAGTGGTGATTCCACCAAGGATTGACTGGCAAGATGGCGGCAGACCTCTTCATCCCTGCGAGTCAGAATGGTACACGGATGGCTCTAAGGGAAATAAGGGAACTGGAGCTGGAATACTGGGGGTGCAAGATAAGGTAAAGCTCTGCGTTCCCATGGGGGATCTCCCCACAGTGTTCCAGGCAGAAGTGGCAGCTATTATAGAATGTGCTCTGTTCAATCTCAACAGAGGTGTCAGGAACAAGAACATTTCCATTTTCTCAGATAGTCAAGCCACCCTCAAGCTCTGGACTCCTGTACCTTCGACTCCAAGTTAGTGTGGGAATGCCGCAACCCGGTGTCTTCTCTTGGCAGTCACAACAACGTTACCCTTTGCTGGGTCCCAGGACACTCAGGTATTATGGGCAATGAAATAGCTGATCGTCTGGCGAACAATGGCGCTTTGATACCATTCGTGGGTCCACAACCCTTCTGCGGCATCTCCAGGGCGCATGTGGATCGAGAGATCAACACATGGGCACGTGAGTGTCACCGCAGGAGATGGGCGGAGCTGCCCCTACTGAGAGTAAGTAAACTGTCTCTCAGCTCTCCCTCTTCAAGGATCGCTGAGGATCTTCTACAGTTAGGTAGGTCCGAACTCAGACTCATTGTAGGTCTCATCACGGGACATGGACATATGAGGAAATATCTTGCTCGAATGGGACTCTTCCCCGGAGATCCAATCTGCAGGAAGTGTGGGCAGTCCGAGGAGACTGCTGATCATCTGCTGTATGACTGCACCGAGCTTGCCGGGGTGAGAGCTGCCACTCTCGGCGTCATGGAGAGGGGTCGTCACCTTCCCCAGGAGGAGCTAGTGGGGAGACTACGGCAGTTTGTCAGGTTTTTAAACTTGGAAGGTCCGTGAAACATTCAATCAACAGGGGTGCACAAAAAGCCACTTGGCTGACGTGCTATAGGAACTCTGTTCCGCCCCTTTTTGTAATGTAATGTAATACAACGTAAAGTCCGCTTTATCAGGATCCGAATCATCAGATGAAAAAAAACAGTTAAAATGCAAATTTTCATCTCCCCTAAACCCTAACCCTTCCAACACAAAAAGCAAAGACAGACATTCGTTCAGTCGGGACCAACATGCTCTCGGCCTAGCTCGGGTCTTTGTATTCAAATCAAAACCCTCCATGCACCAAAATATAAACAACCCAAAATAACCGAAATCAACAACTACCTCAAACCCGCAACCAAAAACCAAAAATTCTATCCTTGGCTGAAGAGGACATAAACCTATAATAGCCGCAGTGGGCCCCCTGCCCACTGAAACCTCACATCCTGTCCTGATCTCCTGTTTATTCACGTATCTCAACCAATCTTTGTGTTTATATCTGAATGTGAAACTTATGATGAAGCAATCAATATTCTCAACAGTATTTTCATAAAACCTATAAGTGAGATATTTTGAAGATACCAATTAGCTTCACGAAAACAAAAGCGAATGAATCAATCAATAAATACCATTTAATATTTAAAAAAATATTGAGTAAAGAATGTAAATTCTCTGCAGTTACCACTGCTGAAGAGTACAAAAACAATTTCAATAGAGACATGTTTTTTGGTGGACTCTTGTCTTCTTCAATTCGGCAGCGACTTTTAGAAAATAATATTCTAACCTTAGATCACCCCTATCTAAAACCATGGCATTGGAAGTTCATAATCAATCAGCATATTAAAATGTTAAAGCTGTGGTAAATGCTGCTACACCCACAAACATCTAGCTGATAATCCTGGACCACAGTTATCAGCTGTACCTTCTAAATGCTATTTCTGTGGATATAACCGACACCCATGTGTGAACTGTCCTGCTAGAGAAGCGATCTGTAAAATCTGCTCTAAAAGTGGTCATTATGCAAAAGTCTGCTGATCAAATGTAAAAGAGAAGAATGTAAATAATAATAAGCCGTCTAACGCTGTTATGGTCAATTAGAATGATGTTGCTGCCATATTCATGCTTGAAACATACTGTCATAGATATAACGGTAGCTAACCAACAAGCAGGTGCACTTATAGATACAGTGAGCTCAGAGAGTTTCTGATTACGTTCAGTGCGACGAGCGCTGAAGGGCGACCGAGGGGTAATTGGTATCAATTACGAGTAAGTGCCTTGGTTACGCGTGCGGCAAACACTGATCGGTACCTTCCACAACATTACATTTGGTGCTAAAATATCAGCTGATAGTTAATTTTATGCGTTTTTTTCTAAAGTGTGTTGTTGATGAGTTTGGTTATGTTTTAGTGGTGATCGTAGTTTTGCATGTGTTTTTATTAGTAAAAATTAAGGATAAAAATTTTGGACCTTATAATAGTAAAAAACGAAAAGGTGACGGTGATTACATAAATATATACAACCTTTAATACATGTTATTATACCGTTGGTGAGATCGACCAAATGTATTATAACTGATGAACATTTTGTCTCATTAGGATGCTTTTGAAGATGGAGGTAATGGTGATTACATCCTAGAAACTGATTATGATTATTGTACAATATATAAATACAATATATACTTGTAATCTTGCAGTGTTACCTTTTTTTTGTTTTTCCCAAATGTAGATGTGTCACAATTTATTCTAAAACATATTTAGGTCTTTGTAGCAATTGATTAATGCAAGGTCGCTTATATGGGCGCCTGCAGCATTCATCGCCAAAATTCTTAAAATTTATTGCTGGGAGTTGTGGACGCACATAGGCGTCGATACATTGTTATTTATATATATATATATACGAGGGTCGTCCAGAAAGTAAAGAACGTTTTAGCATGGTAATTAAAAACAAAAGATTTCTCCACCAAATTTTATTTACAATGCCACAGTACCTTACATTACTTTTCTACATAATCCCCGTTCTTGTCGAGACATTTGTTGTAACGTGGGACCAGTTTTTCTATTCTGACGTTATACTCTTCAGCCGCGAATGATTTGAGCCATTTTACCACTGCTTCCTTAAGTTCATCGTCATTTCCAAACTGCTTTACACCCAAAAATTCCTTCAACTTTGGAAAGAGATGGAAATCACTGGGTGCCAGGTCTGGGCTGTAGGGAGGATGATTAAAAATTTCCCACTCCAGATGTTGGAGTTCTTGCCTTGTTCTTGCTGAGGCATGAGGCCGTGCATTGTCGTGAATGAAAAACACTTTTCCCGACAGCATTCCGCGCCTTTTGTTTTGGATGGCACGTCGAAGACGTTGAAGGGTCTCACAGTATGCTTCGGAGTTAATCGTTGCATCTCGTGGCATGAATTCCTTTCGGTTCCAAAAAACCGTTGCCATGAGTTTGCGAGTCTGCAATAATGGTTTTTCCTTTTTTGGTCTTGAGGGCGAATTAGCGTGATGCCACTCCATTGACTGACGCTTGTTTTCTGGAGTCTTGTAAGAAACCCATGTTTCATCTCCAGTAACAATACGATCAAGGAATCGGTCCCCATCATTGTCATATTCTGTTAAAAACTCCAGAGCTGCCCCCATTCGTTTTGCCTTATGGTCGTCCGTCAAAATCTTAGGCACCCAGCGAGCACACATTTTCTTGTAACCAAGATGATCTGTCACTATCTCATGTAGGAGTGAACGTGAAATTTGCGGAAAAGGGTCATGTAAAGTTGTTAAAGTGAAACGTCGGTTTTCCTGAATTTTGTCTTCAACTTTTTGCTTCAGTTCATCTGTGACTAAAGATGGCCTCCCACTCCGATCTTCATCATGCACATTGGTCCTTCATTGGTTAAACATGATGCACCATTTTCGCACAGATGACTCATTCATCGCACCTTCACCATAAACAGCTTTAATTTGCCTATAAATTTCAATAGGCTTAACTTTTTGAGCGTTCAAAAAGCGAATCACACTCCGCACTTCACATTTGGCGGGATTTTCTATTGGCGTCGCCATTTTAAAACACTGCGAAAACGAGAAGCGTAACCGTACAGCAACGAGACTCACCTCACACTGAAGCGAAAGGAAGGGACAAGCGGCCGCACACGCAATCGCAGTGGTGGGGGATCTGCGCCGCATGCTATGCGCATTCGTTCTTTACTTTCTGGACGACCCTCGTATATATATATATATATATATATATATATTAAGATATATATATATATATATATATACGATATATATATATATATATATATATATATACGATATATATATGTATTGTTTATGTTTTACATAGAATAAAAGATGTAGCACAAATAAGCGTAATTAAAAAAAATAATTAGCCTATTGAAAAAAATTAAAAAAATAATAGTGCAGCTCTTGGGGAAGGGATTGTTAATTCTTTCATTCATTCGTCTATAAACACAAAATACCCCCGTCGAAACAGATCTGCGTACTCAGCGAATTTCCAAATCAATAATATAATAATAATAATAATAAAATATGACAAGCTTTATAAAAATCTGTCCATAAACATGAGAAATATTTGCATGTTTGGCATGAAAAACATTGAATATATTTTCCATAAGATTATCATGGGAAAGAGTGTGTAAGTTAGCTGCTGTGAGGAACACTGAAAGTAGTCATTTCTACCATAAATAATTTTTATTTTAACCAATTATACCAAGTTTCATCAACATCTGTCCATAAATAAAGGAATTTTCCTATTCCCTATATGATTAATATGGGAAAAGATTAATATGAGAAGAGATTATTATGGGCAGATTTGCTGCCATGATAAACACATAAACTATGATTTTTAAGCATAAAAGGATAGATCTCAACCACATGAAGCTAAATATCAAGTTTCATGATAAAATATTGGTTAATATAGGAAATATTAATTTTTCCCTATCCTCCATAAGATTAACATTGGAGCCCCACAATACAACGTACTGTGTTAAGATTTTTTAATATCTCCGTAACCGTTGTAGATAGAGAAAACCTTTAAGGAACTTAACTGTGTAGTTTTTTAAGCTGATTCCAATGGTGAAATTTAAAATTAGAAACTTTTAAAAATTACATGTGAAAAACGCAAAAAAACCCCATTTTGGGGTCGGATCCCTATAGCATTTTAAAAAAATCCCAAGGATCTCGGTCACCTCCAGCTCGTGACCCCCACTGCCGTACAACCTTTGATTACAAACCTAATAAACCATATAGTCTAATAATATGTTTGATTACAATAGTTTACAGTGTTTAGCCAGTAGGTAACAAAAATGTCTATGTTACTTTTGTCGTGCGAAAACGTTTTCTGCAATTAGAAATGACAAGTTTTTGATGTTATTATGTAATAACAAATTAATTGTAATGGAAACCCTTTAATAAACCATATAGTCTAAATATATGTTTTCGGGGTCAAGGAATCTGATTTTCCAGACTCGAAAGTTGATAGTTTAGTTATTACGTGAAATAAATCGGAAAAATGGAAATATTTATTTAAAAGCCTGATTTTAATCAAACGTGTTGTTCAAGTATTACAGTACAGTACAGTACAGTCCTGAGCTATAATCAAAGAACGTTATTTGCTATAATGTCTCACTTTTTGTTGGGTGGGTCCGTTTTCTGCAATTTAGAAATTTTGTTTTTAATGGTATTTTATTAACAACAAATTAGGTAATATGCAAAACTTAAATCATAGTCTAATAATTATTGTTCATTATTCGATAATCAGCCTAATTATTTGTTTCAATTTCTTTACTAGTAATAAAAGGAGCGTTTCATAAATACTAGGTTTCATATCTAGTCTCGCTGGAAAATGTGAATTATTATGTAGATATTATTACCTTTCTGATATGGTGTATGTACAGGTATTTTAAGCCAATATACTTGTAAGAAACTACTATATTCATGTGGACTTCAAACATTAAAACATATGTCTTGTTATTCAAACCAAATTCAAAATTAAGTTTATATGCCGATGATTCAAACTTGAAATTATCATCAGATACTTTGGAAGAAACTGAAATAAATTGTAAACTAGAATTAGAAAACATTAATAAATTTCTCAAGGATCATAATTTGTTGTTGAATGTAGAAAAAACTAATTGTATTCATTTTAAAACAAAACAAAACAGAAACAAGAGAGAACCAGTGATAGATTTGAATTCTCAGCAAATCATAATAAAATCCAGTGCTCAGTTTCTTGGCTTAACTATTGATGAGCATTTAGATTGGAATGGCCATGTGGGCAAAATTTTGACTAAAATTAGCTCTGGCCTATTTGCTTTAAAGAAAATGTCCTTTTATTGTAATATTGAAACACTGCGTAAAATCTACTTTGCACACATCCATTCCCATATTTCCTTTGGAATTTGTTTATTTGGAGCAACTTCAAAAATTAATCTTGACAATATATTAAAAAAACAAAAATATGCAATTAGAATAATGCTAAAATTAAAACATGATGCCTCGGTGAAAAAACACTTTGTTGATCTCAATATTTTAACAGTCTACGGACAGTATATTTTTGACTCCATTTTAATCGCAGTTAAGGAAGCTGATTCTCGTCCTTCAGATTATATTTCAACTCTTCATAAATACAATACGAGACATAAAGACTCCATAATAACAAATAAACATAAAACACAATTTTTTGAAAAAAAACCTTCCTACATTGGCCAGAGATTTTTAAATATAATCCCTAAAGAAATTAAAAAAGAAAGTAACAAAAACAAATTTAAAAAAAGATTAAAAGAACATCTTATTGAAATAGCTCCATATTCTTTTGATGACTTCTTCCACCCATCACAGTCATTATGATTATATTAACCACCCTGTGTCATATTAAAATCTGCTGTATGGAGTGGATGAGATTGTCACTTAGGCTAGTTTTTTGTTGTTGTGCAACCTGACGCTATTCAATGTATATATATTGTACAAAATAATGAATAAAGAAGTTTGAATTGAATTGAATTGAATATGTTAAAAATTGAGACAGACTATACCTGAGTACCTTTGATCATTTTACAGATTGGTAAATACACAGTCTCGCACACAAACATACACACCACATAGGTCTAAAAAACATTTTTACACATTTATTATGTATTATATAACGAACATTTATTCTGTATTTGGCGAATAAGTAATTTCGATATATTACGTAAATTTCGATATATTACGTAGTAGTCGAATTAAAATACATATATACATCAACTTGGTACACAGGTTCATACTGTCGAGATCAATTACTCATAAGTTCAGTTTATTCCTAGTTACATCAATCCTAAATTCTCCTTTCGTATGTTCAACAAAATGAAACTTGAATATATTTTACTGAAACTAACTAACATAGCCAGATTGGTCCAACAAATGATTTTTACTTACCGTTTAGGTGATTCATTAAGTAACATTATTAAATTAAGTCAAGCATTGATTCATAGTTACGTGAACACTAAAATAAGCATAAAAATTAAATTACCCAATCACCGAAACTAGATTTTAAATACTAATATGCGAACATTAAAATAGCAAGTTTTAAAACTCATTAGCCCTAAAAAAATAAGGTCAATTTGGTTTGAAAAATAAACGTTTGTAATCTTGTTACATACAGATAAATTTTAAAAGGGCCGATAACGTCACCGGCCAAGGCAACACTGCCAATGTCTTTTCTTTATTCAACCATCAATTAATTGTAATAAGAACATTTTACGTTCATATTTATCAAGATACTTCATCAAACCTGCGTACTCTTTCGTTATGGAGAGTTTGGAGATTCACTTTCCTGACTGACATCCTAAATACTTCATCTTAATGATCCATCTACTTTATACATGCTGCATCAAGGACATGTCCGTACAATGTCCGTATGTATTTCGCTTTCAAAATATGAGTAATTATGTTTTCCTTTAGTGTGATTAACTGTAAGGTCATGAAGGAAAAAAATTAAAATGTTGGACGACCCATACATAAAGTAATTTTTTTTATTAAACTGGTTTTGTTTATGAAAATTGAAACCCCTGTGTAGGGCGGACAAGAGATTTTTATAACCCGTACAAAAGACATCTATACCAACCTCCGCCGCTTCCAATTGAAGTGTCTTCAAATTTGTTGTCTGTAATACTCTTTATAGATATTGGATTCCATTGCTGGTAAAAAAAAACATAAACGTGGGCGTTGTTTCAAAACATTGGGGTCAATGTTTCTCACAGCAGCAAACCTGCATACTCTTTCCTATCTTAATCTTATTGGGAATAGGAATATAACTCTCATATTTATCGACAGATATTGCTAAAACTTGTCATTATTATTATATTATTGAATTGGAAAATCGCATTGAGACGAGCTATGGTGGCATATAAAACCTTAACCGTGTTAGATCATGTGCCTCCTGGTGGACATATATAAAAAAATACGCCAGCTATGGACACATTTTGACAACAATAATAGAACCGGGACTGTACTTCCTGTACTCTGATGGACTGTACCTCCTTTCCCAGTCAAACTCACCGGTCTCACCTTCCTTTACTCTATGCTGACATTATTTATTTTTATGATTTTTTCAATTAATCTGGAATAACTGCTGTTAGATTAATTATATATCTATTTTGATTAAGTTATTACCAGCTGACCCGGCGAACTTCGTACCGCCTAACAGTAATGCATGTCTTATTAACTTAATTGGATTTTATTTATCTAACGAATTTAATTTCATCATGTACGAAGTCGGGTCATGCGTAGCTTACACGACTTTGTTTTATATATTTAGATATACAACAGCTGACTATTAACATAATATGTATACACGTTTCCTATATACATTAACTATCTTAAAATCATATGTGCAATATTTGGCCAAGGGGTGGGGAGGGAGGGGCTGCACATTAACCCTAGAAATGGCAAAGTCGTAATTTACGACGCATTTACATATTCAATAGGAATTGGCAGGTGGAGGCATCTGTCGTCAGTTTTGTAGAACTGTTAGACACTATCGCCTACGCGACCTTGTTTCCCTCTGGGGGCCAACAACCGAAACTGCTCTTGTAGTACACGAGCCTGCCACCGGGCAGGTCTATAACCAAGTAAGCGCTTTCTTTTCCTAGGCACTGGAAGGCCGAGGTGGCTAACGCGCTACGCTGACGAGCGTAACGTTCTAGCCATTCGGAAGTGCTAGGGTTCGAATCCCGACCATGAGCAATCCCAATTTGGCTTGCAAATGTGCGGTATAGCGGAGTGGAGGGCCCACCTTAAATAAACGGTGACCAGCTTGGGTGGAAGTTGACGGCATTTGTAGGCTTAATTGGGATTGCAGTGGACACCTGTTTTGCTTATGTGGTTAGTGGTTATAAGTGGGGGGCATGTTCTAACCCTAGAAGTGGCAAGCTTTTTACTCTTAACTGTAACATAAATATAATTACTAATATCTTCATGAAATATCAAAGTTTAAACAAAAAAAGCTTAAAACATGCCCCCCCCTTATAACCACTAACCACAAAAGCAAAACAGGTGTCCACTGCAATCCCAATTAAGCCTACAAATGCCGTCAACTTCCACCCAAGCCGGTCACCGTTTATTTAAGGTGGGCCCTCCACTCCGCTACACCACACATTTGCAAGCCAAATTGGGATTGCTCATGGTCGGGATTCGAACCCTAGCACTTCCGAATGGCTAGAACGTTACGCTCGTCAGCGCAGCGCTTTAGCCACCACGGCCATCCAGTGCCTAGGAAAAGAAAGCGCTTACTTGGTTATAGACCTGCCCGGTGGCAGGCTCGTGTACTAAAAGAGCAGTTTCGGTTGTTGGCCCCCAGAGGGAAACACGGTCGCGTAGGCGATAGTGTCTAACAATTCCACAAAACTGACAACAGATGCCTCCACCTGCCAATTCTTATTGAATATGTAAATGCGTCGTAAATTACGACTTTGCCATTTCTAGGGTTAAGCTTTTTTTGTTTAAACTTTGATATTTCAAGAAGATATTAGTAATTATTTTTATGTTACAGTTAAGAGTAAAAAGCTTGCCACTTCTAGGGTTAAAGTTGACCTAGAGCCCAAATAATATCTATATATATAAAAGAGGATGTTTGTATATATGTTTGTATGTTTTAAGTTAATGTGCTCGGACACTGTTGCACGATTTTCCATGAAAAATGGTGCACATATATAACATTTCATGGAGAAGGTTTGTGGATTATCAATTTTATTGTAGCTCAATTGGGTTTCTCCCTAGAATCCCAAAAAGGATCCCATACTATGGAACCAGAACTTGTAAGGAATAAAACTTTACAATGAAATAAAAACACCATGGAAACAAAACATTATGAATTTTAAATTATTGTTAACACCATCTTGGAGAGTCAAATTAATGAGTAGTAAAATAATTTCTTTGTACAAATATTAATTTATAATAATCCAGTTACCAATTTACATTTACAACCTCTGGCCACTTCAAAATCAGCAGTGCTCTCGACTTGGTGTAAGACCTCAGGCTTCATCGAAATCAGCAGTGCTCTCGGTGTTATTTAGACATTTAAAAGCGCATAACTGTTGAACCGTTATTTTTACAGGCATACGGGTTGTATCATAATATATTACTCTTTGCACTATGATTGCAAATTGTAATAAAAATCGTTAGAGCCCTTTTTTGAAATTAAAATGATGAACAAAATGTTCATGAACAAAAGTTCTGTACAAAATGAACAGCTTTATTCGCCACGTTATAGTTTATGGTTTTTGAGGATTATTTATTTATATGTCTGATTAAAATATTTTTCAGTGAATTTTTGTGATAGTAAAAAAAATAGAATACTGTTTGGTTTGTTTGTCCCAGTGTAATTATTAGTTGCTTTTTGGTTTTGCGGGATTGAAATTAATGAATGTTAGTTTACGCGATTATTATTATAAAACAATGCTACGATTCAGAAAATTTTATCTTTCCCATAAAAGCCTTATTACAGTTACGTTTGGTTTTGATTTAGATTGGAATAGAAAACTGTGAATCAATCCACTCAGATTTATTTGTTTTGTAGGAATGTTATTCATATGTCTCATCGTTTCAGTTTTGTTACTATCTAAGCTGCGACCCAAAATATCTATCATTCACAAAGAACCCGTAATGCTATTCGACTTCAGAACATGGCCAATAGTAAAGTTAACATGTATTTTCTGTTAGGCGTTACGAAGTTCGCTGGGTCAGCTAGTAGTATATAGTTAATAAGTATCAACTTAACGTTAATCGAGGTTACTGGTTTGAGAACTATATACATTCAGAGTGTTCATGCGACTGTAGAAAAACCTTTCACATATTTCAGTTGGTAAAACCAACACCATAGGACAAATAACGCCTATCTGGAAAACAGTTTACTGTCCGTCGATCGGTTTATAATTTTAACATTTTAATTCATTTCTAAGGGAAATATTACCGTTATTAATAGGGATAGTAAATAACGCTTCTACTTATTAGCATTTCGCCTAGTATTTTGAGACATTTCGCCTTGCAATCATAGATGGCTCGTAAGTTTATACCCGCGCTTCTTGAAAAAAATTACTTGCAATTCAATGGCTTTGTTTATTAAATGAGGTTAGGTAAATCCTTTCTACCCCCCAATCATTTTAGTAAAAACCTTAGTTTCTTTGGATTCAATGTATGGTAGGCGTATGTCATAACCGCAGTAGTCAGTTAATATAATAAGTAATGTTAATTTATTACTTTAAATCAATACAATATTGCTAAATTATTGATATAAGATTGGCATGCTCGTTGCGGCTTTTCCAGAGATATTTTGAATTAATGTAAACAAATCAAAACTATTAACCTTTAGGCGAGGTGATTTGCTTAGCTCATTCGCATTTTAGCTATCGAAATATACGTGTGCTGTATTTACTAATAAACATATTACTAACTTACAATTAACACAAGTTTATTAAGATCATCTTGTCATATAAAGTATACCCTTCCTCCGTAAGAATACATAGGGCGAAATGTACCACTAGGCCGACAAGGCACTGGCCTGGAGTGCCAAATTTTGAGTGGCGTTGCACAAACGGTTTTAGTAAATGTTGTTAATGAACTCTGAGTATGTGAGCACTCTGTGGGTTTTATTTTATTGTATATTAAACATGGAATATTTATTTTTAGAAGAAACTTACTATTTCATCTAATAATTTCTCTCTGTTAAATTAATTTACTAGATCAGTAAAACCTTCAGTTATTTTTTAGAGTCCATCAAATAAATAATTCTGGTAGTACTCGTTCAGTGGTACAAAATCCAGTCTACACCAATTTTGCCCGTCCAAATCATTTATTGACTAGGCTACATTAAAACAGTTATTTTCTATAATTAATATCTCGCCAATAAACGTTTACCCAACTTGAAAGGAAAAAAAATACATTTAATAAAAGATGAAAATTGAGTCATAATTCTGTGTTTAAAATGCATTGGTTCAGGAGAAAGCTCACTTTGATGATACACTGTACGATAGATTTTTGGAGCCCCATAATTTTACAATATATCCGAGAGTTGGCAATGAGAGATTGTTGAGAGTGGGAAGGAAGAAGGTGTTGCCTATTCAGAAATAGAGTTCTGAGAACTGCTGGAGTTCCGCGCTGTGGCAGTTCCGTCCTGAACCAGTTCCGTGTACTCATATAAATTTTAACGACTATTGTTTTTGATCTCTAGGCACCTAAAGAAGAAAAAATAACATGGTCCCGGGCTTAAGTCTTACCATGAGACCTACCGTAATAGCTTCTTCCCTATGGGAAATTCGCTAATAAAAATTTAGCTCTCAAGTTGTTGGATACTGTATAGTAAATGTACACATATTAGAACATTCATACATTACAGCTAAGATATCGGTATTGAAAGATTTGTGTGCTGATGTTGTGATTGGTCATAATTTGCTAAAGCATCATTCAGAAATCCAAATGAAGTTTGGAGGACATAAAATGTCTCTTAATGTCTGTCTAAAAATGTTGACACTAAAAAATGGGCGAACACTTGAGACTCATTATTGATCAGAAATCTTTATTCTTCAGGTTTGATAACACACATGCAAGTACAATCAAGATTGAAAAACACTCTGATGGCATCTGGAACTTGCATGCTAAAACTATGACATCATCTACAGACCTGGTAAAGAAAACGAAGTAGCTGACACATTATCGAGGATTTGTGGGTTGACAAGCCTAAACAAGCTCTACCAGTTGTATGCTCAACTTTGCCATCCAGGAATAATAAAAGTGGCACACTGGTTAAGGTCATTTACCAACGAACACAAGGAACAAATACTTATTAACTACTAATATTGCCGACTACTACTACCCTACTACGAACTACTAATACTACTAATACGACTAATACTGTCGCTTCCCCTTTGCCTATCCATGCCCAGCACATGACAATGGGAATAGTCATAGAAAAGTTATGTGACTTATTCTGCCTCTTTGGACTACCCTTATTTATCCTCACTTCATAGAGATTCATCATTCATGTCCACAGAGCCTAAAGAGTTTCTTACATCAAGGAATGTATCAACTAGCAGAACAACACCATATAACTCACAAGGGAATGGTCAAATTGAGCGTTACAATGGTACCTCCATACCGCTACAGCTCAAGAGTCGAAACTTACCAATAAATCATCGGGAGTTGGTATTGAACGATTTTTTACATTCTATATGCTCGTTCCTTTGCACAGCTACCAACCAGACTTCACATGGACGAATTCACTCTAGAAAATCGACAAATGGACAGTCCCTACCAACTTGGCTTATTGAATCTAAGATGGCATTACTGAAGAGGAATGTGCGTCAAAGTAAGTACGACCCACTTGTTGATGAAGTTGAGTTACTTGAAGGAAACACTAATCATGCAACTGTCCGACTGACCAACAGAGAAGAGAAAACTGAACTAATGCGTCAGTACAGATATGTTGATTTCTTTATACTATGCCTTTTTCCACTCACTGGTTTCATATGGTATAATATTATGGGGTAACAGTAGTGGAGTTCGTAGAGTCTTGATATGGCAAAAAATGTTTCAAGGTTAATAAAAAATACAGGAAACAGAGAAACTTGTCGACCAATATTTATAGAGCTAAAAATAATGACAGTGATTTCTTTATATATACACACACACACACACATACATATATATATATATATTTATTTATTTATTATTAAATTAAATGAACTTGAGCTCCCTATAAACTTTACTTGTGAACTACATAATCATATATATATATATATAAATTTGAGTTGGTAAATGAGGGCTACTATTAATATTAAATAATTATGCATAACTTAGTACCCTTTTTTTTTGTGTGAGAAATTATTTTATTTAAAAATTCACAACATGTTTCAGAACTCAGTCCATTATCAAGTGGTGTATTAATAAGAACATAACCTTGATGTAAATAAAATTTATAAATGTCATATGGTTAATTTTAGGAGATGGATGTTGTATGTTTTCCTCTCTTCTTTACTTTTCAAAATTAACCATATGACATTTATGGCATAAAATGGCGGCTAGCGGCTAAACGAAGAATTTTTCGACATATGTTCATTAGAAATTTTTTGTTTATTTTGATGAGTACTATCACCCCTTGAAGTTTGTCCCAACTTTAATCCCCCTGTATATATATATATATATACATACATATCCTGTCCCGTTCCGATTATCTTCGGGTCTGGGTGTTCACTAGGCCTCTCCATCTTCTTCTGTCCTTCCACAATTCTTCTTCCTCCACATACTGCCATTGTACTCCTCTTGCTTCTACATCCCGTTTCACCACGTCGATCCACCTTCTTCTGGGTCTTCCTCTAGGTCTTCTTCCATTCATTTGCAGCTCGCTCATTCTCTTTGGGATTCTTACATCTTCCATTCTCTTTACGTGACCGAACCATCTCAATCTCGACTTCTCTACTCGTTCTCTCAAACTTTCTTCGACTATTCCTCCTCTCAGCTCTTCATTTCTCATTCTATCTAATCTTGTTTTACCTTTAATTCCTCTTATAAACTTCATTTCCCCTGCCTGAACCCTACTCCATTCCCTTTCTGTTATGTTCCAAACTTCTGCACCATAGGTAACAATCGGTATATAGTACATGGTAACTTTAGCTTTCTTTGGTATATCCTTATCCCATACTAGATGTCTAACACTTTGGTAAAATCCTGCGCCTTTCCCCAGTCTCGTTGTTACCTCTTGCGCCATCCTTCCATCGTTCGAAATCACCGTGCCTAAATATGTAAATTTCTCTACCAACTTAAGCGGTTTCCCTTCTACTTTTAAAGGTTGTTCCAATTCCCCATCTCTTCCAATCACCATCACTTCACTCTTTTCCTTACTTATTCGTAGTCCTCTCTCTCTCATAACCTCTGTCCATTTATCCAGTTGTCTTTGTAACTCTCCTTCATTTCTACCCCACAACATTATGTCGTCTGCAAACATTATAGTTCCCACATTTCCTCCAGCATTTTTTATTTCTCTCCACATTTTTTCCATTACCACATTAAACAGTATCGGTGACAAAATGCTTCCCTGTTTCAGTCCTTTCCTTACATCAAACCAACTGGTATACCCTGCAACTGTCCTGACTCGACACTTGTGAACCCTATACATTTCCTTAATCCACTCAATGTACTTTTCTTCCAAACCAATACCTCTTAAGCTATCCCAAATGGCACTTCTCTTCACTGAGTCATATGCTTTTTCTATATCTATAAAAACACAAATTATTTTCTGATCAAATTCCCAATGCTTCTCTATCAGCTGTCTTACTGCAAAAATTAAATCAATTGTACTTCTATTTCTTCGAAAACCATGTTGTTCCTCACTTAACTGATCTTCAATGTAGTTCCCTATTCTATTTAAAATCACCTTTTCAAAAATCTTTGCCACTTGGCACATTAATGTTATTGCTCTGTAATTCTTACATCTTTTTTTACTACCTTTCTTAAACAATGTCACTATGTCTCCTCTTCCCCATTCTTCTGGTGTTCTTCCCTCCTTCAAAACACACATAAATAACCTTTTCAACCAATGTAACCCCACAGGGCCCAATGCCTTAATCATATCAACTGTGACTTCATCTGGTCCGGCTGATTTATTACTCTTCATCCCCTTCACTGCATTTTCGATCTCATTCCATGTCACTTCTTCTAATTCCATCAACTTGTTTTCGTTTCGTAATTCCTCTCTCTCATCTCTTCTTAGTCCCAAATTAAGTAGGTCTTTAAAATAGTCTCTCCATAGGTTTCTAACATCCTCTCCATTTTCAACCGGTCTTCCATTCTCATCTTCCATGTGTATAGCACTTTCTGTCGATCTCTGCTTGTTTTTCATCATTTTATAAAACATCTTCTTGTTACTTTCCATATCTGTATCTAGTCTGCTAGTAAACTGTTCCCATGTCTTTCTTTTCTCTTCTTTAATAATTCTGTTGCATTCACGCCTCTTTTCACTATATGACTGTTTGTCCCCTTGATCCCTACTCTTCCACCATTTCCTAAATGCCACGTTCTTTTCTCTTACTGCCTCTATTGTTCTTTCATTCCACCAGTCTGTTGTCTTTTCTTTCTTCTTACCCCTTGTTCTTCCACACACTTCTTCAGCCGCTCCTACCAATACTTTTTTAAAATCATCTCATTCTGCTTCAACGTTACCAATTTCATTTTTTGGTACCTTTTTTCTTACAATCGTTTGAAAGTTTTCTAACTCTTCTTTCTGTTGTAGCTTCCAGCTTTTTATCCTAGTAATTTCACCTTTTAACTTCTTTGAACTTCTAATCCATTTGAAGGTTCCTATTAGCAATCTATGATCTCCTTCCATGTTTACGCTTGGTACCACCTTTACATCAATCACCTTTTCTCCCCAAACCTTATCTACAATTACGTAATCAATGACACTTTTCTGATTTCCATCCCAACTATATCTTGTGACAACATGACTCTCCCTTTTTTGGAATCTACTATTTCCTATCGCTAAACCATTTCTTGCACACAAATCCAACAACCGTTCGCCTTCTCTATTCCGTGGTCCATATCCAAAAGCACCCAACACCTCTTCGTATCCTCTTCTATCCCTACCCACTTTAGCATTCAGATCTCCCATTAAGATGTTAACATTTTCTAAATTTTCTTCTAACTCCACTTCAAAATCCTCTTTCTCTTGGTCTGTACATCCCGCTTGTGGTGCATAAACTTGCATTATAACACACTTCTCTGTCTTCATTTTAATTGCCATCCTGATCATTCTATCTGATACATATATCACGTCATCAATTCTTTCCTTGATTTCTTTATTTCCTATCAACGCAACACCATTCCTTCCTCTCCTATTTCCACTCCAAAAAAGTTTGTATCCATCACGTAATTCCTTCTCACCACATCCTCTCCACTTTGTTTCACTTAAACCAAGCACATCCAATCTCCTATCCTTCATTACATCAATTAATTCTTCTATCTTATTCGTTAGCGTAAGTATATTCAATGTTCCAAATCTTAACCTTAAACTTTTCCGGTCAGTTCCATTTTTTCCATCATTCCGAGGCCTATTTTTATTTCTGAAAGCATTTTAAATTCACTGTTGGCTTGCTGGGCCTAACACAGCTTCACCAGAGCCCCGTTCGCCATCCCTTTGGTTTCCTACTCAGGACGTTGCCCGCCTCTCACGACATGGACGTGGGGTTATATATATATATATATATATATAGCCTATAGAATTATAGTCAATGTCGAAGGAAATTTAGATAAATGTGAAATCAGACAGGACATTCATGATCACAATACTAGGTCTAAAAATACATTAAATTTGTTATCTGCCATGTTGGAAAGGTTTAAGAAAAGTCACTGTTACATGAAAATTGAAAAACATACATGAAAAATGTTTAATAAATTGTCAATAAGTGCCAGGACAGCAAGTGAGAATAGATTTAAACAGTTTTTAAAAACAGGTTTAAAATTAATCCATTTACTCTGTTGCTGAATTTTTATCCTGTGATACCCAATCTCTGGTTTTTGAATTAATCAAATTAATATGTTACATTTATTTATTATCTTCGTTGTCAAGATGTGTTATTTATTGTTAATGTTAATACAGTATTCATTTATTGTTTACTTGTTAATTGTACATTGAAGCTTTACATCTGTGATTAATGATAAGCTCTAGTGATCTTGACCATGTCTATTGTACCTTTGTATATATTGGCAATAAATACACTTATAAATACTCTAGAATCTAGAATATCAAGATAACGTAGGGCGAGGTCTAGCTACACTCACAGCATCATAATAGATTCGATTCTCAAGGACCGACTCTTTATCATCGCTTTTCGGTGAACTACTTTTCAAACATTCGAGTTCTTCTCCAGTAATGACCACATTCACATAAAAAGTAGCATACAGACTTAATTAGCCTGTTTTAGCGAATTTCCCATAGGGAAGAAGCTATTACCGTAGGTCTCACGGTAAGACTTAAGCCCGGGACCATGTTATTTTTTCTTCTTTAGGTGCCCAGAGACCAAAAACAATAGTTGTTAAAATTTGTATATATATATATGTCTGTGAACATGATAACTCTCGTAAAAATGGTCCGATCGAGACCAAATTTGGTAGAGACGTGTATTCCTACAATGCTTGGACGAGTTCGTAAACGAGACATATTGGTCAATGGGAACGGGTAGTTTGGGGGGGTTTTGTACCCCAAAATGGGTTTTTTTGCGTTTTTCACATGTAATTTTTAAAAGTTTCTAATTTTAAATTTCACCATTGGAATCAGCTTAAAAAACTACACAATTAAGTTCCTTAAAGGTTTTCTCTATCTACAACGGTTACCGAGATATTTAAAAATCTAAACACAGTACGTTGTATTGTGGGGCTCCAATGTTAACCTTATGGAGGATAGGGAAAAATTAATATTTCCCATATTAATCAATATTTTTGGATAAAACTTGATATTTAGCTTCATGTGGTTGAGATCCTTACATTTATGCTTAACCCTTTGCACTCTCCTGGCCTGCACTGCTGGCCATGGCGTAGGTCGTGACAAGTCTGATTTATTTTCAGGTGTTTCAGGTGTTGCGTACACACTCTCCTGGCCTGCATTGCAGTCCAAGGTCGAGTATTGTGCAGCTCCGTATTTATATTACACTGTCCACCATGTTGACTCTGAATTATTTTTACAACTTGTTTACTAGATCCATTTAAATGGCTGATTTAAAAGGACGAAATTATATATTTTTACTTATCACTACTGACTAATTTTTTTACCGCTGTACATATAGTTATCTTTTCTTTATAACAATTAATTATCTTTGTTTTGGCAGAATTGGTTATATTAAAAAAAAATAAATTAATAAACACATGTCAAAAGCAAGTTTTTATGGTCTTTAATTATAAAAATGAAATAAAAATTATGCTGTTGATATAAAATTGTGCAGTGGTAGTGGTTAAACAAAAAACAAAGCGCAAAAATGTAAAAATGTGTTTATTAATACACAGTAAAGAAATTAATGAAATAAAATGTATGAGCAGAAACAGTGTTTTATGAATCTGTGAACATAATAGGATTACTCAAAACAGTCTTTACACCTACTCCCCTCCGATTTTGAATTTCTTCAATGTGTGGTACCTATGGAAGTAGTTTCCAGGATGAAGTGAAGACCAGGTTTTTGTGGACATGTATCGCAGTACATTCTAGTTATTTTTTTGGTTTGATGCTATTTTCAGGCCTACCAACATCCTACTATACCTTCCCAAGCTTTTATCTTTCAGAAAATAATATGTATATCAATAAAAATTGGAAATAACTTTTGCAGTGCAGAACATAAAAATGTTAGGTTTATAACAAGGACTATAACTTTTTTTCAGAAATTTTTAATAGCAATATAATAATGTTATTTTATATTGTAGGATTGTCAAAAATATAAATAACATCATCTACACATTTTTATATGTACTGGACAAACTTTAAACGAAGAAATATATACTCTAGACAATGTCCTGCAATGCAGGCCAGGAGAGGGTTCAGGTAAAATGGCTATGTCCTGCGATGCAGGCCAGGAGAGTTGAGTAAAAAAACAATCACAAGGAAATCAGAGCTGTCTCTAGCCTGTTGATGGGCTGCATTGCAGGCCGCAAGAGTGGATGGACAATTCAACATATTCTGAGGAGAGTGCAAAGGGTTAAAAATCATAGTTTATGTGTTTATCATGGCAGCAAAACTGCATACTCTTTTCCCATGTTAATCATATAGGGAATAGGCAAAGTCCTTTATTTATGGATAGATGTTGATTAAAGTTTGGTATAAATGTTAAAAATAAAAATTGTTTATGGTGGAAATGCCTACTTTCAGTGTTCCTCACAGCAGCGAACCTGCACATTCTTTCCCATGTTAATTTTATGGAGAATAGGCAAATAATTCTCATGTTTATTGACAGATTTTTATAAAACTTGTCAAATATTATTATTATAATTATATTATTGATTTGGGAATTTGCTGAGTACGCAGTTCTGCTGCGACGGGGGTATTATCATTATCATTTATATGTTAATGTGTGTGTCGTATTAGCGAATTTCCCATAGGGATGTAGCTAATACCGTAGGTCTCATGGTAAGACATAAGCCCGGGACCATGTTATTTTTTCGTCTTTAGGTGCCCAGAGTCCAAAAACAATAGTCGTTAAAATTTATATATATATATATATGTATATATATTATTAAATTAAAAGACCTTGAGCTCCCTTTAAACATTTTATATTCATGATACACTCATCAGTTTTGAAAATTCATAATGGCGTTGGTTATTAATTATAAAATTAACAATTAGTTGGACTTTTCCAACGCGTCTTGTGTTTAGAATCTACACAACGTTTCAAGAGTTGGATAAACTACTCCCGTTTTCAAGTGCCTAACAATATTTACATTTGTACAAACAAAAGGTTATTTCTACGTATAAAAAAGAAACCGGTCAAAAAACACAACAAAAAAATATAACTATGGAAAAAATTATAAATAAAACACTATACTTAGCATATTCTGTACATTCGGAAAATTGCACACGAACGACACTAGCACTCCGCCTCCGAGCTAGCGGACGTAAAAATAAGTAGGACCGCACGACACGAAGGCCAGACCACTACTGACCCCCACCCGTCAAACCGGTCGCTACTTTCACCTCGTGTCCGCTAGGGGCGCTGGCAGCCCAGCGTCGTCCGGCTGCAGCTGAAAACAAATTAGCACACGGAAAAACAATTGTATACAAAAATTCGGGGCCACCAACGTTACACTTCGCCTCCATGCTAGTCGGCTGGGAACCTGGTAACAAATACACGATCCGAAGACTGGAACACGAAGTCCTTCTTTCGACCATGCAGAGCGATACTTCCTCCATTGGAACACACTCTTTCCCATGTTAATCTTATGGAGAAAGGGCGAATAATTCTCATGTTTATGGACAGATTTTGATAATACTAATAATATATTATTATTATTATTATATTATTGATTTGGAAATTCGCTGAGTACGCAGATCTGCTGCGATAGGGGTATTTTATATTTTTAATGACGAGAACAGATACAATGTCTCAGCAGGGACACTTAATTCCGTTCAGGCAAAACATGTAGTGGAAAAACTTATATACAAACTGTGATAAGACGTAAGTTAATTGCTCTAAATACACCGTTCGGGTCTAAAATAGACCCAGGGCTTTATTAGTACTTTTAATGAACTTTACACTGCCCCTCCGGATAATTTGAACAACTCGGTAATCCGAAAAGGGTTCGATCCCAATAAGTTCGGATTACTGGGACTTTGGTGTACATTGTTGCTTACACTAGTTAAGTCACTATTGGGAGTATTAATTTCTTCTCTAACTTCATTTCTTTCACTTAATATTGAAGCTTCAATAGTATCCCCATTGGTCTGCTGTAGCGCTTCTCTAAATGTGAGATCGCCTGGCACAATTTTAACACTTTTAAAACAGGTTGATGATTTTGATGTTGCTTCAACGTCATCTTGGGAATTTCCTTGCTCAGTTGGTGTTTGGGTTATTTGTTCATTCATCACCTGTGCAACAACATATCCTTTGTTGATGATCCCCTCAGTGATGATTATGTTAAAAAGCTGATTAAGTTTCTTAGAGAATTCCTCAAGAGATAATCTATTTCTGAGAATTTCAAGTGATTTCTGGAAGTATGAGACAATGGTGATTGTAGCACCTGTGTATTATTGAAATTCCAGCAGATTAGTGGCTAAAAGCGTTATGTTAATCTTATCACTCACACATCCTATTGGGGAACATATACGGTTTTCAGGCCCCTCTGTTTGATGTAAACTCTCAACTTGTCAAACACAGCATTGTAGTCCAGATTTTGGAGCTTTGCTTCCCTTCTAATTCCATTTATTAACCCTCCAGTATAAAAACACTAAACAGAAGGGTTGGCATCAATGTCTATTTAATCTCCTAAATCCATCAGAAAAAGTTCATCATCTTTATTCCTAGGTTCCTCCAAAGATTGGAGGAAAATGTCAGAGTCCGCATTGTCACTGTCATGGCGGTACCGGTGATGCCCACTTGCTGTGGAACCAGTTTTATTACATAAAAATCCATTTTAAAGCATTATATTCAACTCTGTATGGAAATTATAAAATAAAAAACAAGCTCACAAATCACTAAAATGTATCTCAAAAATTAATAGCGATATTCAAAAACGGAGTGCACAGTCAGAAAGCTCGGATTATGACATAAACACCGAGACTAACAACAACGCTCTTACTGTAGCCTTAATGGTGCATATATTGCTGTCCGCTGTGAACGTGGTAAAGGAATCTATTATAAAATATTTTCCCTAGAAAATATTAAAAATATGATTAATTGACTAGTATGTAGTATACTTTTTCTATAAATTACCTCTAAGTATTATTTATTTTACATTGTTTACAGGATAATGTCATTCTCATAGAAGAAGTGAATGCTTTAAGAAAAGAGTTGGTGAGCAGTAAAAAGCATATACGAGATTTAGAGAGTATTGTGGGAATGCACAAGTTCATCACTCCAAGAGAAGCACAGAGAAAACTCCAGTTGGCTATTCAGACCAAGGAGGGCATCCATGAGGAGTATAAACACAAAACAAAGGTAAATTCATTACCACATGTGAAGTTTGCTTCCATGGCTTAGTGAATCCCATATATTTTTGTAAAAGAAAATGGACGAATTTATGGACGAAATAGGTCAAAATATATTTTTATCATATTAATTGTGTTAAGGTAAACTTACATTATTTATAGGTGTGATTGTGGCAGCCGGAGTATACGAGGACATTAGGTTGAAATTTCACCATGTATCCGAGGACATTTTTAGTGTCCTCCGAAAGAAATATCCTTATATTCTTCTATATCTTCCCATTTCTTGTTGTTTCATGCAAAAAATCAGTTCCATAAAATGTCCTCAGATCCCCAACCTGGGTTGGATCGCTAGTTCAATGTTTTGCCGCATGGCGCGCAGTGAACATAGGGATAACACATATTGTGTTTACAACCACCTTTCCCACAGCATCCAAGGTCACCCGTACAAGAAACAACAATGGCATTAAGCCATCCATCTATGTGTACTTTTGTACTCGATGCTACAACAGACCAGGGTATCCACATGCAGAAAAAAATAATGCTAAAAATTGTATGGCAAAAATCTAAGTCATACTTTGGGAGATATTAGATTAGATTATTGAAATAGATTAGTTATTGTCACCACAGTCCTGATCACTTAGCACCAACATCTTCACCTGAGCACTAACACCTTCAAATTTAAAATTATGGTACTGAAAGATCATGATCATCGATTAAAACTGTAGTGAGTTTAACGGGAAATAGTGTTTGGTTTCTATTTTAGTCTTTATTATCAGTTTGCATTTCCTTGGATCTAGATTTTTAGTTTGTGATTCTGATTAAAAGTAACTCTTTAACTTTGGTTTTTACAGGAATTAGAGGATCAAATAGATGTTCAACAAAATGAAATCACTCAGCTTATAACAAAGAACAAGCAGCTTGAAGACAGGCTGAGGAAAAAAGTCCAACTTGAAGATAAACCAGGGCAAAAACAAACTGAGTCCAAATAGTTCACTTGTTTAAACTCTTGTTTTGAATGTTATTAAATATTGTTCTTGAATTTTATACATATTTATTATTAACTCATAGTTTTGTTATATTTTTTAGTTTTTTATTAAGTATTCATTCAAACTTGTGTATTAAAATTTTAATGAAATTTAGTTCTTTACTAACCTTTATACAGTATTGTAACTTTATTATTTTAATTTCCTAGGTTTATTAAACTATATTAATAAGCTTTATTGTTTTTATTATTCATTCTCTATATTTAGTACAAGGCAACTAGGAATTACCACATTCTTAAAACTGAGAAAAGACTGTTTAATTAATGATATACAACTTTACAGTCAACGTGACGTGATTTTCAAATTTTTTGAAATCCAACCACCGTCGTGTAAAAATTTTTGTTTTTAATTTCTTTTAACTTTATTTAAACTATTTCTGCCAAATGATTGTTGAATTTTTCGTACAAAAAACCATGCTGATTACAGCTTATTTACTTCCCAATGAGGTGATATAGTCAAAATATTCAGCTAATAAAGAAATAAATAATGGCTGCAGTAATTAGTTTGTTGTTTAAAGCTAATATGACTACATTTTGTCATATTGGCTTAATGATGTACCTTATCATCATTTTTTAATGTATGACCCTGCCCCTCAGCTAAATAAATGAGGACGTTTTCTATGCAATTGTAAATAAGAAATGTGTAACTGGTTTTATTAAGCCATAATTTTGTAGGGAAAATTTCAGTGAAAATATTCTTTGACCCTAATGTTATTTAAAAACCGTTGTAAAAGGAAACATTATTCAAGTACTATGTTTAACTTATAGTAAATTTAACACTCTTTCAAATGGTGTTACTTTCCATGTCGTAACTAAAATAGTTTGCATTCTATCGTCAAACTAATGGTAGAAGCCGTGAAATTATTAATCATGAAATGCACTATGACAGCTATACGGTTAAAATAATATATGGACTTATATATTTTTTTTGTTCCTTGTTTGTAAGTAGAATCAACAGGTCAAATTAATCTAGTGGGTAGAGACTCACCCTATATTTATTTATTTATTATTTATACTGAAATAAGTGAACCAAGTACCCTTAGAAAACATTTTAATATATAATATAAATTATTTTCTAAGGGTACTTGGTTCATTTATCTCAGTATAGTTATATTAGTAATGATAATAATAATATAAAATGCCTTTATTGTCAAGCGATTTTCTGTAAATACAGTTTTTCAAAATAACTTTCGTCAACACAAATAAGAAACAGAATTGAATACTAGTTTGGTGTTAATCTAGTCACTCAAAATACATTTTATTTTAATTTTAAGACGAAACACAAAGGTCTTTGAGGCTCGCCGGGAGTCCATTATACAACGACGGACCGAAATAGGCAACGCCCTTTCTGCCATCCTAGCGACTTCCTCCTCGGGAAGTGGAGAAGCCTGTCCTGCCGGGTGCCACGCAAAGCGCCATCATGATGAAGGGAGAGTTTCTTACAGAGGTACTGAGGCTCTCCAACAGTGAGGACCTTTGTGGACTGTAGTGTACCATATGTTTAATTGAAATAATATGTTAGTAGACCATGTGCTCCACTCTCACACAGAGTGAGCTTTACTCGCCACAGACAAGAAGGTCATACATTTTGAACTAGCGCTAAGATCTATGGCTGGACACTGCGAGTTCGGCGATAGTTTGGACGAACGCCTAAGAGACCAGTTCATCCAAGGCATACAAAATGACAAGTGGCAATTAGAACTCTTGAGGTTACGCGTGTCCACCAAGACTACATTTGCAAGTGTTGTTGAGTCTGCTAAACTACTTGAAAATGTGGACACTCAACAACAACATATTCAATGTACAGCCGTGAATAAAGTCACAAATCGTGAAATACATAGCCCCAATAGAAATAATTCCCAGAAACAGCATGTAAAAAAGATAAGGTTTGGGTATTACGTCTCGACAGAAATAAACACTGTCTCCACTGTGGATATAGAAAACACTCGGATGAAGCTCAGTGTTCTGCTAAAGACGCGGTTTGTGACGACTGCGGGAGCAGACATCATCTCTCCCGAGCTTGTTTGAAGGTTGGAAACCCAAAAATAACGCGTAATACGGTCAACCAATTACAAGACAAATTTACTGCACGTGGTAATGAGTCTTCTTGTTCGGACATTGATCAAGTGAGGACTGTAGAGAAGGGTTCTAAAGTCATGATTAATGTTAAATTAAACAAACAATCAGTGGCAATGCTGTATGACCCAGGGGCTGCTTGCAGTATAATTGATGAAAAACTGTGGAAAACATTGGGGTCACCACCTCTTACGCCTACAAGTAAACTCACTGCTTACACAGGGGTAAGTATAGAAACGTTGGGGAAAGCATTTGTTAGTGTTGATGCATTTGGTTGCTCCAAGAAACTACAACTAATTGTAGCAAAAAAAGACGGTGTACCACTATTTGGATTAGATTGGGTTTTAAGCTTCAATCTCCCTTTACCACCAGGTGCAAAATTATGCTCTGTTGCTCAGAAACAAAACACATGTTTAACTGATAAAACATCCACATTGACAAACAAAATCATTGCAGAATTTCCTGATGTCTTCAATCCAACGCTAGGCACAATAAAAAACTGTAAAGTTGTGTCAATGGCTCGAGACGCTGTTCCAAAGGTTTCAAAGCCACGGCCTGTCCCTTTTTCGTTGAGAAAGGCAGTGGAAGATGAACTTGAGTGTTTAGTGAGCAATGGAGTACTGACACCTGTGAACACTAGCAGAGAACCTGTCATTTGGTCCTCGCCAGTAGTTATTGAAGTAAAACCTTCCGGAGCGATACGTATCTGTGCAGTTTTCAAAAACACTATAAACAAATACATGCTCCCAGACAACTACCCTATGCCTAGGTTTGAGGAAATCATCTCAAAGTGTACAGGAGGAATTGAATTTACAGTAATAGATCTAAAAGATGCATACAGTATGTGTGTGTGTCTGTGAACATTATAAATCTCGTAAAAATGGTCTGATCGAGACCAAATTTGGTAGAGACGTGTATTCCTACAAATGCTCAGACGAGTTCGTAAACCAGATATATCAGTCAATGGGAACGGGTAGTTTAGGGGGGTTTTGTACCCCAAAATGGGGTTTTATGCGTTTTTTCACATGTAATTTTTAAATTTTCTAATTTTATATATCTCTATTGGAATCAGCTTAAAAACTACACAATTAAGTTCCTTAAAGTTTTTCTCTATCTCCAACGGTTACCGAGATATTAAAAAATCTAAACACAGTACGTTGTATTGTGGGGCTCCAATGTTAATCTTAAGGAGGATAGGGAAAAATTAATATTTCCCATATTAATCAATATTTTTGATAAAACTTGATATTTAGCTTCATGTCGTTGAGATCTATCCATTTATGCTTAAAAATCATAGTTTTATGTGTTAATAATGGCAGCAAACCTGCATACTCTTTTCCCATATTAATCATATAGGGAATAGGCAAACGCCTTTATTTATGGATAGATGTAGATGAAAGTTGGTATAAATGTTAAGATAAAAATTATTTATGTTAGAAATGACTACTTTCAGTGTTCCTCACAGCAGCTAACCTGCACACTCTTTCCCATGTTAATCTTATGGAGAATAGGCAAATAATTTGCATGTTTATGGACAGATTTTTATAAAACTTGTCATATATTATTATTATATTATTGATTTGGAAATTCGCTGAGTACGCAGGTCTGCTGCGACGGGGGTATTTTCGTTATTCACGCCTCCCTTTTGGTGTTAAAACAGCGACAGGCGCCTTCCATAACGAGATGGATCAGGTCTTAGCAGGCTTATCAGGAGTGGCTTGCCTCCTGGATGATGTCATCATAACAGCACAAACCAGAAAAGAACACATGGAACGTGTGCGGGAAGTTCTGAAACGTTTCAAAAACAACGGAATACGGGTCCAAGAGTCAAAATGCAAATAGTTCCAAAAGTCTGTGAAGTATCTAGGTCCCAGAATCGATAAATTAGGAATACATCCTACATCTGAACACTTGAAAGCCATGAAAAACATGCCGTCACCGAAAAATACCAAGGAGTTGAGGTCTTTCCTAGGTTCAATAAATTATTACAGTAAGTTTGTAGCTCATCTACAGTCATTGTGTGTGCCACTACACAAACTACTAAGGAAAGAAGAAAAATGGAATTGGACTGAAAAACATTAACAAATAGCAACAAAACTACGACACCTTCTAACTTCATCAGACACTCTGACACACTATGATGAGTCGTTACCTCTAATCCTTGCTACAGATGCAAGCGAGGTCGGCCTGGGCGCAGCCCTTTTTCATAGATATGCTGATGGAAAAGAGAGGCCCGTTGATTTTGCATCAAGACGCCTGGATCACGCTGAGAATCGATAGAAAAAGAAGCGTTAGGTTTAATATTTGGAGTCACACGTTTTCAACAATACCTTTTCGGTAGACACTTTGAAATTCAAACCGATCACAAGTCATTAATAAAACTGTTTGGTGAACATGATGAAATTCCAAAAGTTGTATCAAACCGGATTGCAAGGTGGACGTTAACCTTGAGTGCTTATGACTACTCTATCAACTATCAAAAAGGAAAAGATAACACAACAGCAGACGTTCTGTCGAGATTTCCTCTAAAAACTGAAATCAAATCTGCAGAGGAACGTCTAGGTGAAAATAACGGAGCACATCTATTTCATCTTTGATCCCAAGACTTACCGCTATCAACACGGACCCTACGCGAATCAACAATGCACGACCCTGTTCTATCTAAAGTTATCAACTATTTGAAAAGTGGTTGGCCTACGTCTGATATAAATGACCATGTTCTACCTTATTTCAACAAACGAGAGGAATTCTCAGTCGAAAATGGTGTTCTTCTGTGGTCTGGTCGTTTAGTCATACCGGCAAATCTGAGGAAAAGGGTGATAGAAGTTCTACATGAAGGTCATCCGGGTATTGTAGCGATGAAAGGAAAAGCACGTTTCCAAGTCTGATGGCCTAAAATAGACAGAGAATTAGAGGAATACACAAAACATTGTACGGGTTGTCAAGAAAACAGAAACAAAGATATATGGAGATGTCCCTTTTCTCATGGCCTGTTCCAACTGAAGTATGGTCCAGGATCCACTTAGGTTTTGCAGGACCTTTCATGGGGAAAATGTGGTTGATTGTTGTGGACGCAACATCAAAGTGGCTTGAGGTGGTACCTACCGCAGCAACCACAACGAAATCCACCATAAATATCCTTGAAGAGCTATTTTCAAGGTATGGTTACCCAAAGATAATTGTAAGTGACAATGGCCTCCAGCTCACATCTCATGAGTTTCAGTCATTCTGCAAGAACCTTAACATCAAACATGCCCGGATTACTCCTTATCACCCTAAAAGCAACAGTTGTAACGGTACAAAATTGAAAGGGGGTACGTTACACGTTTTTAGGTTTTGCCTCGGATAGCCTCAGGGACACTGAGTTGTCCAGGGTTCGTTAATTTAATTTTGAGAAACTAATTTAATTTATTCTATTTTATAGTTCGTGAGGGCTCAGAAATCCTTTACCATTAAATTCACAAATCTCAGAGGTTAGGTATCATCCGCGCCCACGAACTCCTTTACAATTTGGAAAAGATCCTTTTAGCGAATTTCCCACAGGGAAGAAGCTATTACCGTAGGTCTCATGGTGAGACTTAAGCCCGGGACCATGTTATTTTTTCATCTTTAGGTGCCCACAGTCCAAAAACAATAGTCGTTAAAATTTATATATATATATGTGTCTGTTAGCACGATAACTCTCGTAAAAATAGTCCAATCAAGACCAAATTTGGTAGAGATGTGTATTCCTACAAGTGCTCGGACGAGTTCGTAAACCAGACATATCGGTCAATTGGAACGGGTAGTTTGGGGGTGTTTTGTACCCCAAAATGGTGTTTTTTGCGTTTTTCACATGTAGTTTATAAAATTTTCTAATTTTATATTTCACCATTGGAATCAGCTTAAAAAACTACACAATTAAGTTCCTTAAAGTTTTTCTCTATCTCCAACGGTTACCGAGATATTAAAAAAACTAAACACAGTACGTTGTATTGTGGGGCTCCAATGTTAATCTTATGGAGGATAGGGAAAAATTAATATTTCCCATATTAATCAATATTTTTGGATAAAACTTAATATTTAGCTTCATGTGGTTGAGATCTACCCATTTATGCTTAAAATCATAGTTTATGTGTTTATCATGGCAGCAAACCTGCATACTCTTTTCCCATAATAATCATACAGGGAATAGGCAAACTCCTTTATTTATGGACAGATGTTGATGAAAGTTAGTGTAAATGTTAAAAATAAAAATTGTTTATGGTAGAGATTCAGTTTCAGTGTTCCTCACAGCAGCAAACCTGCACACTCTTTCCCATGGTAATCTTTTTGAGAATAGGCAAATAATTCTAATGTGTATGGACAGATTTTTATAAAACTTGTCAAATATTATTATTATTATATTGTTGATTTGGAAATTCGCTGAGTACGCAGGTCTGCTGCGACGGGGGTATTTTATATTATATTATTTTATTTATATTATATTATTGTTATATTATATTATATTATAGCTATTATTTTTTATTCTTTTATAATTATTTTTAATTGAATTACCTTAATTCAAACACCAGACTTCTTTTGGTCTTGTATCCTGCTGAATTGTTAATAAAACACCAGACTTCTTTCAGTCTTGTATCCTACTAAATTGTTAAATAAAACACCAGACTTCTTTCAGTCTTGTATCCTACTGAATGAATACACGACATGGGTGCTTACTTAATTCGTTTACTACAAAACTCAACTCAACGCTAGTAATTAAATAAAAGTTTCTTTCTCTGACAAACTAAAAACTCTTTATTAATCAAATTAATAACTTCTCGATTACTCGCACAATGTTAGTATCTAGGAACAAGGAGGCTATCCCGGACAAACTCCCGCGGACCACGTGTCTACCCCTTGGTCTCCTAACTAATCGGATGCGAACTGCCTACTAGCCTACTACCTTCAGGGCCAAGAACCGATGAACGAGTGAGTGACCACTGGAGCTGCCCTCGGTCGTCGTCTCCAGGGCTCCCCACTCCTTCCCCCACCACCGACGGTGGCGCGGTTCGTGGCGGCTCCTTGAACTCCAGGGCCAGCTGTTCGCTTCAGCCGGCGGGAACTTTTAAATTAAAACTTAAATTATAACTAAACTAGACCCACTTCATTTTTGCTTCTCACACGGTCTAGCAGAGCGATGTGTTCGAACATTAAAGGAAAGAATGAATGCATCAAGGGAGAATGGTGGTACAATCCATGATAAGTTAAACAAATTTCTGTTTGCATATAGAACGTCACCAATGAGATCAACTGGCAAAACTATGGCCTACATGATGTTTGGAAGAGAATTACGTTCCAAGCTGGATCTTCTTTTCCCCGATGTAAAAGGAAAATGGATGAAGATCTCATGCAACAACGGAAAAACAAATACCCATCCAAGGTGAAAGTTTTTTAAGAAAGTGCAAATGTTTGGGTACTTAACCAATCGGGTGCTGGGTACAGGAAAGGAAATATAGTAAAAGTGAATGAACCCTACTCCTACCTGGTAAATGTTGATGGAATCCACAGGAGGTGCCATGCCGATCAGTTGAGATCTGATGATTGAAGAAAGGGTGAAGTGTAGTGTAGTGTGAAGTGTAGTGTGTAGTGTGTGTGAAGTGTAGGGGGAAGTGTTTGTTTAATTGTAATCTAAAAAAGAATTATAAGAATTAATATTAGAAAATAAATAATTTTCAGAAAAATTAGTAGAAATTCGTAATTTATTAATTAAAAATCATTGATTATAATTTATATTTACTCCACAAGCTTGTTTATTGTGAGATAGCCTGTCAAAAAGATAATAGTAAAGCAAAGTTTATAACTTACAGTGATTTTTCAAGTTTTGATCCAGATCGTGTTGTTACTCAGATTTAGGAATTTGGTTGGAATGATGCACTAGCAATACAAGGGGCTGAAAACGTTTAACACTTTATCACCTCAAATATTAGAAAAATATATGATGAGCACGCACCAATGATCTGTAAGAAAGTAACTAAGAAAAGAGCACCCTGGTGAACAAATGAGATCAAAAGACTTACTAAGGTTAAAAATGAGTTAAGAAACAAATATTGGAAGACCAGAGGGGTTATGGCAAATGAAGGGCACAGGGAATAAAGGGGCTAAGTCCAAAAAAAACATTTTTTAGTTATCTATGGTAATTTGCAGTGTTTTAATGCTGAATCTAATGTGTTATATGTTTTTGCAATGAAAGAGCTATGTCCATGTTAAAATACCGTGGGAAAAACCCTGTACTGGGAATGAAGGGGTCAAGTCCACGGATTCATGGAAAGAACGGGCCGAATATATCAAACTATTTTCACTACTGAATTCAACATAGGTTTCGGTTATCCTAGGACCGATACTTGTTCCTATTGCGATGAAAAACAAGTTAAAATAAAAGCTTTAAAACTGGAAATAAACAGTTTTGTTAATGACAAAAGGAAGAAAGGTTTGGAAAAACCCCTAAAAAGCAGAGGTGGAAATTACTCTTCACTTGAAAAGAGCCGAAACGTTTTATACCAAAAAGACCAATTGCCATAAAAGACTAAAAGAAAACCAAAGAGAAACAGGCTGTATGCATGGACTATGACAGAAATTTACCGATGCCTAAAATACCCACGAATGATGTGTACTACAAAAGGCAATTGTCTCTGTTTGTTTTCAATGTACATATTCTGTCAAATTCAGACAGTTTTTTATTTGTCCCCGGAAACACGTGGCAAGAAGGGCAGCAATGACGTCTGCTCTTTGTTTCATGATTTTGTGCCTAACAGTCTCACACAAGAAGTAAGAGAAATTGAAATATACAGTGACTCATGCGGTGGACAAAACAAGAATTACACAGTTTTTCGATTTATGCATTATCTTGTCCACACAGAAAAAAGATTTGACAAGATAGGTAACAATGATATTTCCACTACAAGGACATAGTTACATGGAAGTGGATAAAAAGGTCGGACTAATCCTAAACCAAGCAAGATGTGAAACACCTGAAGACGTTTGTGACAAATTTTGATATTGTGTGTTTTATTAAAACATTGGTATATACATTTTTTGGGAGTAAACGGGCTATGTCCAGGGTCTTTAGCCCCTTTATTCCCTGTATTAAGTGTACTTTGACCTAAAACAATTATTTTTAATTATTCTTCAACTGTAATATTAAATTTTGTATTCCTAATAAGAATTTTAGAGGATATAACTACAATGTCAACATATCAAAAGACATTTTAATCTTTTATAATGGATGTAATCGAGTTTTGAATCTAAAATTCAAAATTCTGCAAATTTATGAAAATGTGACTTAGCCCCTTTATTCCCTGTGCCCTTCAAATGGCAAAACTACAAAAAAGTAAGAAATCAACTAAAAAGATTGGTATGAAATGAGAAGGAAAATCATTTCTCAGAAAAACTTTCAAATAGCAAGAATCCAAACGAATTCTGGTCTTCCCTTCAGCAGTGTGATGTGTTGGGGAAACGTCATAAAGAAGATTTACCAACTGAAATTACCCGAAATCAACTGCTACTTTCAGAAGATGAGCCATGGTGCAAATGCTACTGATGAAAACATAAGTTTTTTTTCAGAAATAACAGATTCAACTCATCTGAGAACAGTTTCAATCTTAGAGATGTCACAGAAAACGAGGTGATGAAAATAATGAAAGAAATTAAATCAAAAGCAGTGGGTAGTGATGAGATTTCCATTGACATGATTCGATCTGTGAGCCCATTTGCAATTTCAGCCATTACACACCTAGTGAACGAATCACTGAGAGAAGGGATATTTCCTGAGAGATGGAAGAAAAGTATTGTGCATCCACTCCCTAAAACTGTGAATCCGAAATTTGTGCAGAAATTAAGACCAATATCAATACTTCCTGCCTTTTCAAAGATATTAGAGAAAGCTGTCATTTGTCAAATTATGACTTTTTTAAATTCAGAAAATATTCTGCCCAAATTACAGTTTGGGTTTAGAAAAAACCATAGTACGTGCACTGCATTGTTAAATACGTTTGATGAGTTATTCAAAGCTAGAGATGAGGGTAAATAAAGCACTGCAGTTAAGCTTAAACACAGTACGTTGTATTGTGGGGCTCCAATGTTAATCTTATGGAGGATAGGGAAAAATTAATATTTCCCATATTAATCAATATTTTTGGATAAAACTTGATATTTAGCTTCATGTGGTTGAGATCTATCCATTTATCCTTAAAAATCATAGTTTATGTGTTTATCATGGCAGCAAACCTGCATACTCTTTTCCCATATTAATCTTATAGGGAATAGGAAAATTGCTTTATTTATGGACAGATGTTGATGAAAGTTGGTATAAATGTTAAAAATAAAATTTTTGATGGTATAAATGGTTACTTTCAGTGTTCCTCACAGCAGCTAACCTGCATACTCTTTCGCATATTAATATTATGGAGAATAGGCAAATAATTCTCATGTTTAAGGACAGATTTTTATAAAACTTGTCATATTTTATTACTATTATTATTATATTATTGATTTGGAAATTCGCTGAGTACGCAGATCTGCTGCGACGGGGGTATTTAATAATTACCAAAATTTATTTAATTTATTAAGCATGCATATTCAATAAGAGGATTCTAATCTAATTTATAACTTAAATCAATAACTTAAATCACTATAAGAATATTAGTATTGCAATTCAAATTGCAATAATAAAGCTGTAACAAAAAATGTACACACTAATACAACAATATTCTTCTCTTAAAATTATAAGATTAAATATTAAATTGGGGTTTGTATTGGTTCAATGCAGTCTGTTAATATTTTATGCTGCAATTACAATCCACAAAACCAAAAAAACCAATGATCACTGATGATGGTATGTAGTCGGGGACAAACTTCGAGGGGTGATAGTACTCATCAAAATAAACAAAAAATTACCTATAACCATATGTCGAAAACCCCTTCGTTTAGCCAATAGCCACCATTTTGTATTTTTTACAAAAAACGTTATATATCAAGAATAATTTAAAATATTTTCAAAGTATCATTTTATTTGCCTTTATACTTTAAAAATGGTGGCGGTTAAAAATATTTTAATTAAAATAACAAAAAACCCATTAACTTTATAACATTTTTACAAGATACAAAAAAGATTGGAATTTTAATTTTTAATCGAACGGTATTTTAGTGAACGAAATCCGTCCACGGTTAACCGAGAAAATACCCTTTTAATGTTAGAATACAGGGCCCGTGCGCCACCGCGGAGCGGCCGTGGCTAAGAAGCGGAGTTCAGCTGGCACAACGCGGCTTCTTTGCCACGGCCGCGCCGCGGTGACGCGTGGGCCCTGTAATGTAACAATTAATAACATTAAATGGGTTGTAACATTTTATTAACATTTTGGGTTGTATATATATCACTGTTTATTTCATCAAATAGGGCTACTAGGTTCTGCACAGGAGGTTGGAGGTGGTGTGGTCATCTATGTCAAAGATGGCATACTTTACCCTTTCTGAGGATCTTCCCTCAGGTTTGGAAGCTTTATGCATGGTTTTGAAGGCTAGAGGTGTTAGGCTTGGCGTCTGTGTAGTTTACAGGCCATCTTATTATGTAAGGTATACAATCTTTCAACCTTGTTTCACTCCCTCTTTGTTGACTTGGCAGCTGAAGTAAACTCAGTGATATATCTAGGTGATACCAATATTGACTTTTTGAATTGTGTGGTTAATGAGACAAAGTTCCTGAAGCGACTATTGAAACAAAACAATATGGTTCAATTAATTAGTGAAATGACGAGAGTAACAGCAAACTCAGCTACCTTGTTCGACCACATTATAGTGGACAGTAAATTTAACTTTTCTCTGGAACTGTTTGTCCTAGACAAATAATTCAAAATACTAATTTGTTTAGTTTTTTAAGCTGGTTTTAATGTTGCCAGTCATTTATTCACTTTTATTGTTTTGGCTGAAAATTTAAAAATTTGATTTTTCTGACTTTTAAAAGCCAATAACTTTTGAACCGTCATTTTTACAGACACGCGGGTGGTGTCAAATTATTTAGTACTCTATGAACTATAAACTATCAAATTTTAATCAAAATCGTTAGAGTCCTTTTTGAGAAATTTGGATTTTTCACGTTTTTAGGGGTAAACTACCCTTAAAAATCAAAAATTAAAAAAAAACACCTGGAGATACCGTAAATTTATACATACATGCCTAATTTCTTCTAAATCGGACCAACGGGGTAGGCTGTGGCACTGTACATATGCAAACACACACATACAGACACACAGACGGACAGACTTTACGTCCAAACCCAATTTTTTGGATTCAGGGTACCTCAAAACGGATATATCCACCCTCAACTCAAATTCGAAAATTTTGACGAAAACAATACTTCATATGTATTTAGGGAGAAAGTAAAAATGGAATTAGCTCTGAGATCCGGAACAGTTTATGTTTTGATAAGAATCCCACCACCTTCCAAGATGAATTCTTTGTAAATGTAAATAATGTGCGATGTAATGATTATCTAAGAAATGAAACTTATTCTAGGGAAAATCATGCAAACCTAAGAACCTAACCTATAGTGAAAGAGGAGGAACTAAAATGAAAGTTTCTTGCTTCATTATGTGATCACTTGTTGGCAAGGGCCCATCATATCAAGGAATCAGCTCTCATTAATTTTACGCGTTCAGTCTACCTTCAGTTAAAACATGGAAAATTATTGAGTGGCTCTTATGTTCCTGCTAGTAAAAGACTTCTGGATTAGATGTTTTGCGGTGCAGAATGAGTATAATGAAAGGTTGCAAATATTTGTTTTCCGTAAACATTTTTTGGAGTGGTTTGATAAATATTTTCTTTAAATGAAATGGTTGGCATTTGAACATGATACTTAAGAAACCATGCATTTAACATCATTTATTCATACATTTAACGTCCTTAAAACAAAGTCTGTCTTTGTTGTAACAGATTTTACATTGTTTTGCGATTAATTTTACAGTTTAAGTGTCCTTTAACTTTAATAACTTTAACTTTTTAACTTTAAACTTTAATATTAAAGAAATGGAGACATTTTAAACCAAGTAAAACTAATACTATATATAGTTGAGTTCCGAAACTCCAGTAGTTTAAGTTTTATTTAGACGATTATTAACAATCATTTTAAAAAGGATATTAAACCTTATACTCTCTATTTTAAAACTGTGATGTTTAAAGTTTGCACGGCAGCTACAAACTGATTTTCGTATTACTTCAGGTTATTTTTTGTTCTCAATATTTCGGTATATTCATTTTGACTGTATTTCATTATGATTGAAAAATGGAATGGTGGTGGGGGAGATATTTGAGTCTGCAGTTTCTTATTAGACAATAGTACAGTCGCCTGCCGTTTGTCGACGAGTATGGACTCCGTTCAGCTTCAGTCAAATATTGTAACTTCCTCATCTGTTGAACAACCTGTACATTGTGAAGTTCAAGGTTACACCTATGAAGAAATACAAGTTCAATAGGTTTCTAGCACGACTAAGTCGGACGTCGAGGCGATACTGTTATCTTAAGTTGGGTTTGACTGATATTTATTGAACACACATCCGCTCCACTACTTGTATTTCATACTTTGAAGATCTCGTGGCATTTATATTTTGAAGATGTTGTGAAGTTACACTGATGAAAAAATACAAGTTCAAGAAGTTTGCAGCATGACTAAGTCGGACGTCGAGGCGTTGTAAGTGGCGTGTCTCTCATGAAAAGTAAATAGCTTTTCATGAGAGGTATTTTTTTAAATTTTTAACATGACCTTGAGGATTGTGTTAGCGTCTGACGTCATAGTGGGGTAGGTCAGTGTCTGACATCAGTGGTCTATGACATTGCACCGTCACGTATGCTCCCGTTATGCATTAATTAAGTGACGGAGAAGCTGTTTTTGCCTACTACTTATTAAACATTTTTTATACTACATTAAACCTTTTAAGTGTTTTCTTTCACTTTTCACAATAACATTTTTTACAGCTATGGGTATTTCCGAGATTAATTATTTGAAATGACTATTTCACCAATAGAATCAGATAGAGATTACCCAATTTAGTTTATTACACAGCATAAAATCAAGGCTGTGAGATTACAAAAAAATTGTGTTAGTAATTCAGAAAATTTTCTTTAATCGATAACTTATAGCTTGTTATTGTACACAGCAACACAGAATGTACGAAGATAAATTCTTTCTTTATTAGGCGTTGTTGGTTGCTTTCTCTCTTATCTGTGAAGCATAGTACTAGAACAACCACAGACTACTACTACAGTACTGCACATCAGGTGCGCGTCAATAACACTGTGGATAGTGTTGGTTCAGCGTTGGTTGCCACCCCACCCAATTTGTGGGTTACAAAACCCCCCAAACTACCCGTTCCGATTGGCCGATATGTCTGGTTTACAAACTTGTCCGAGCAAATGTAGGAATACACGTCTCTACTGAATTTGGTCGGACCATTTATACGAGAGTTATCCTGTTCACAGACACACACACACACACACACACACACACACACACACACACATATATATATATATATGTATATACATATATACACACATATACAAATTCTACCAATTATTGTTTTTGGCACCTAAGGACGGAAAAAATAACATGGTCCTGGGCTTAAGTCTTGCCATGAGACCTATGGTAATAGCTTCTTCCCTATGGAAATTCGCTAAAAATAAAAATATAATTTGGCACACAGTGGGAGGATGGGAAAAATCACATTGGCGCTTAAAGTGTTAATGATCAACCTTAATTTGTACCATCTCAAGTAAATAAATTCATAAATAAGTTTGTAAATGAATAGAAACCTGCTGAGGATGCAGGTTTGCTGGAACAGGTAATTTTTAAGCTACTAAAGAAATTAGATTAAATATCAAAATGTATGTTACTTTGGTTAGTGGATTTTAAATTAATAATAATTTAAAAACGTTTGATAACCAAACAAATTTATTTCTTCAACCACTTACATAAATGAGAAAAATTACAAAAAAGTACAAATAAACGGTAAACAGAATCATGAACACAAATAAGACACATCAAATCCTAATTTCATTAAGTAAAACCTATTATTTTATACTAAACATAGAATATATTATGGAACATGAGTTTATTTAGATAGATTTATTGTATATTGTAAACTTCATAAAATTCTAAACTAATCATATTTTAAATCTGGTATAAACGTTCTAAAAAGATTTAATTATCAAAATTGGAATGTTAAGTTAGCTAGTTTTTATGTTAAATGATAAAACATGTGTTTCAGCTATGATACTAAAATCTTAAATCCTCAGGTGTTTATAACCAGAGGCACTTTAGCAATATAACATTCATGTATTTCTCACAATTAATTTATTAGTTGAGAATATAGATACTGGCAACAAACAGGTACATATTTAGCAACATTCGTCTTGAAGATGTTATAGACGAATATACAGCTTACTTCAAAATTTAAGTTAAAAAGTTTAAAGGATAAAGACAATTTTTACTATAAGGTACAACTGAAAACCAAATTAGGATTTAATTGAATCAACACTTAATACCCATAAAAAATTTACCATCACCGTTAACATAAACACACAACAATGATAGCAAAAAATGGAAACATCCAATCATAAATTTAAGTTCAGATTTAACAAAATACAATTTAAGATACAAATAAATCTGGATCTGCCTCCTCAACATTATAAATACAAAAAAAATACCTACATTAGAGAGCACAATTACTTATGATATGATGAATACAACTATAATTTGGAAAATTTTCATTCCATTCTTCGACTTCAAACTTGTTCAAATATACAAAGCTCATGTCATACAAACAAATGAAGGCATTTTGGAGATTCTTATCATTAAGTATCAAAACTGACTAAAACGTTTCAGTGTACAAATGCAACAATTTTCACATTCCTACGGATAGCAAAAACGTGTTTTGTAAATTACTGTAAAAAAACTGAAATTGATGAATAAATTTAAAGATTTGCTTAAAACTAAAACTTCACATTAAAATTTAGAAGGCCTTTGATATTTTCTTAAAATAATACACTTTAAATTAACTAAATCATACCCTTGCAAACTTAAATATTCTGTTCACAATCTTAAAACCACATTTGACACTTTTTAACAATGATCATTAGTAACTAAACCTGTTTTAAGTATACAAATACACATCTCTTCATACATTTACTCGTAAAATTTAAATAATAAATGGCAAGATGGCTTTTCTTTGGCGTGGGTAGCTGGAAAACTCCTTCTTGTAGTTTCGGTGTTTTCCAAGTGCCCAGACTGTCATCTGGTACATACCTGCCAGTGCAAACAGCCCAGCTGGAAAATGAAAATACAGGGGAATCAGGATAAATTTCTGTAATGTAGTTGTAAATTAAACTTATATTTCACATGGAAGAAAACTATTATCCTTTAATAACCCAAGTAACAGTTGTGCAGATACACAAATTTAAATGTTTATAGCACTTGTACCAAGGTTCATTCATCAAAAGACATTTATTTATAGAATTAGTTTTTGTCCGCTATTCTCGTGTAATAATAAAATTAGGAAAGAGTATGCAAGTTTGTAAAATAGGATAGCAACCTTTGATTAATTTCATTTTTCATCATATTTTCTTGTAAACATGATTTATTTTATTGTTGTATTATCAGAGAAAAATGAGATTTACAGCTGTTATATTGTATGTAAAAAATGGTTTTTGGTGAATTTACCAAGGAAAAATTAAGCTATTATTGTCATTGTATTGAGAAACAGGACATTTTTTGTATCCTTACCGTTGTTTTTTTCAGTGAATTCTTAGATAATTCATCAGGTGATTTTTGATTTTTTCAAATACTATAACTACACTACGTTCCATGCACAGTAGACCCCTGACTGGAGTGTGACAGTCTGTGGTAAAGTGTAGTTCGTTTAACTTGGTGTGTGCAAACTGTAGAAGAACAGTGCCGTGACAACAGTACTTTTCGAGGTGTTTCATACTGTAATGAGAGTTTGAGTGAAAATGACATCAGTAAAGCGCAAACATCATGTTGTTACTATGGAGCAAAAACTTTATGCATTGCAACATCTGGATGAAGGTGAATCTGTAAAATAAAATACATCAGTGATGAACTTGGTGGAGGAATAGCTACAGTGCAAAACTGGCGTTGCAATAGGAAAGCCGTACAAGATTTTTATACCCAAATAGAATCAGATAAAACTCTTTAATAACGATGTATGCTAAGAAAACTGGCCAATGAAATAGTAGATGAAGTGTTGTGCACACAAGAAAGACATAAACGAACTCTGTTAAGTGGTCCCATTTTGAAAGAAAAACACTCATTTTGCATTCAAAGATTGAAAATGGGGCAGTTTTATAGCCAGTAAAGGTTTGTTTGAACTGTGGAAAAAGAGGCATGGTGTACATTACTTAGCAATTTGCGGTGAGAAAATGTAAGTGAACCCATCTGCTGCTAATTAATTTGGACAATATGGACTAGGCTGGGCTAATTGTAAACATTTGCCAGAAATTTTTGTCACTGGAAATGAAAAAAAAAATAGCTGCTGGATTCAAAATGAAATGAGTTATCGAATGGAATGGAGAGTTATTACATGGAAAGAGTTATCGTGGCACTGTGTTCTAACGCTTCCAGGACCCAAAAACTTCCCCCTCTAATTGCAATATATCAGAAGCCTAGAGTGTTTAAAAACATAAACGTTAATGCACTTCCAGTGGTATACAAGGCACAAAATCAGCTTTGATGATGAGTAGTTTTTAAAGACTGGTTGAAAACTACGTTTGTCCCCTGTGTCAAAAAACATCTAAGCATCCTCAAAATGCCGATCAAACCAGTTTTAGTACTGGACAATGTGTAAACTCACCCTGAAGGGGTTGAGTGCGCGGAAGAGATTGGTATTAAATGTTTTTTTGCCACCCAATGTGACTAGTATTGTTCAACCAATGGACCAATATTAATCTAGAGCTTCAAGAGACGCTACAAGAAAAGACCACAACGAACAGAATGGAAATGGATGATAAGACTAATATAAGTCTAATAGACATCTTAAAACTATACACATGAAAGACGTAATTTACATGGTGTCAAAATCACATGATGAAGTTGAAAGCTTTACAATTATTGTCAAGTCATGGAGGAAGAAGTGGCTGGAAGAGGAAGCTGTTGTGTCATTAAAAGCAGATAACAATTCCTCATCAGACATTTGCCATCAAGAGAAGGAGCCACGTGAAAATATAATACTAGAAGACCTCCGAAAACTACCCAATGGAAAAGCAATTCAACATGAAGACGTTCAGCAGTGGATTCATCATGAATATGAGGGGCTAAGAAATGATATGTTGACAGATGATGACATTGTACTGGCCCCTACCCCTCAAAATGAAGACCTAGGAGAGGAGGTAGTAGAAGAAGGTGAGAAGAATCAAGAGATAAAAATAAGTCATGAAGCAATTAAGGCGTTTATGCTGGCGGCTAGTTACATCAGACAGCAGCAGGTTTCAACTGCAGCTGATGTAATGTTTATCAAGAAATGGAAGTTCTACGCACTCAAACATACTATTGAAAATGAAACGCAGAAAAAAATCACTGAATTCTTCAAATAATGTTTGTTCAAAATATATTGTATAATCATGGTGTTCAATTTACTCATTGAAAATATTTTATTTAAACGTATGTATTTCAGAATTACGGTATGTTAAATAAATCTGTATGGTTAGAATTCAACTTGGGTTTTTATTAAGCAGTATTCCTACTGAATGTGAAATGTTAGAGGAATACAGAAGAGAGATTGTCTTTTCCCATTAGAAGTTCAGTAGTGAATTAATGCACTAATGAATTAATGTGGGTATCTAATGCATGTGGTTTTTTGGGGGACGAGGGGTTGGCGAGAGCGCCTCAAGCAGAAGCATATGCCTCATGCCTTGCGTGAGGGGATTCTGCAAGACCGGTTTCACGTACCAACCATGAGGCGTAGTGAGGGTGTACACAGATAGACCTGATTTGGTTAGCGGTAGGCGAAATGTAGGTTATTAGACTTTATTGTATTGGTTCAGAGCCAACGTTTGCAAGTCGTGTAGGGAGCTCCATTATTGACGCCAAGCTACATTCAGAGGGGTTGGACAGTAAGAAGTATCTTAATCAGTCACGTCTTAAGCACTCATATCTTGGGAGTGGAACCTTCACTTTCTGGTAACAGGCATATCTTCTTTGAACTAGGGGATTTTCTGCCTGAAAAGGTATTATTTAGGAACCCGGGACGTATCGAGCTGGATCTCAGATTTGGTCTTCCCAAAAACCAGAGACCCCTGCTCGAATACGATGGGGACGAAACTCTACAGAAAAATAAATACGAGAGACGTGACTGGTAGACTGATTCATGGTTTAACAGTTTATTTACACTCTATTCAGTTTATTCACAAAATCAAAAACTCTCAAACATATTCTCCTAACCTATTCTCTACATGTAGCTCTACATGTAGGCACATGTAGCTATCATAAGCGATATTGAATATGTATAAAATAACACATATACACCCCTTAATATAAAACGCAAAACAATCCTTCAAAATACAGTAGAACTTGGATAATTCAAACCTCAAGGAACCAGAAAAAAAATTTTATTTATCCAAAAATTTGAATTAGAAAAGTTTATGCAAGTGGTTGAAATAAAGAATCGAACATCATGTTTTAACATTGTATATTAAAAAAGTTAGGTTAAATATTATTGATTAAAAATCCCAATTTTTGTTAAATGTCAATAATGTGTTTGGAGGGATCACGAAACTAGCTATTACAAACTTTTTCAAATCCCTTCTCTACCTCCTTGATCGCCGCTATTTATTCTTGCAACGTCAGAGATTTGTAGGTTCGCTTTGACGAAGCCATCATACACACGACGTGTTAACATGAAAGCAGACAAAGTCACAAATGCCAACACGAAACAAAGACGACGAATATCGGAACAAACCACCATCGATGATACACACAGATGTCAATGTTGTGATTTATGAGCAGTAGTGGACTAGTGAGTGGGGTGGGCGTGTTGATCTAGCTAAAAATAGTCTGAGGACAGGAAGCCCTAACGTCGTTTCCTGGAAAATCGCACACAATGACTTGTTCACTTAACACACACTATAGATTTCCGCAGTAAAAACTTTGAACTATCCAAAATATTATTCGAATTAACCAAGATATTTTAATATTGTTTTTACATAAAATTCTAGGGACCAAGACAAAACTTTGAAATTAAGAAGTTTTCGAATTATCCAAGTTCCACTGTAATACCAATATAAATCCCTTTACTGTGACATTAATCCCCGAAACAAATCAAACTCTTTACTCTAATAAAATTGTGTCAACCAAAACACTCACGGAGGGTTGCTATGTACAACCCTCCGCTCTTGGAGAGCAGATGAGGGAGAGTAAATTTTTGGACCTCTGAACTGACCAACATGAGAAAGAAGGTCAGAGCGAAATTCAATAAAGCTAAGCGCAGTAAAAACTGGGACTGCTATCATAACCTGCTGACAGAATACAATCTTGCAGTCAGGAGAGCCAAGAGACTCTCCTGGAGAAACTTTTGCAACACTCTGGAAGGTGTTAAGGACACCTCTAGGTTGTTCAAGCTCCTTGCTAAGGACAACTCCTCTTGCCTTAGAACTCTAGTGGGACCTGACGGTAAGACATTATACAACCCCCATGAAGTCTTGGATTTCATGGCCAGAACACATTTCCCAAGGTGAATTGTTCTCGACAAATATGAGGGACTGGAAACAACGAGTGCATTCCATTGTGCATATCCATCACCCGGTGGATGGATGCATTGTGATGTTCAGCAGGATCAGGTGGGCTATTAATTCAGTCAGTCTGTTTAAGTCGCAAGGCTCTGACGGAATCAGACCTGTCTGTCCACAGAAAGGGATTGAGTAAATTCTGTCGTTGCTGTATAAGCTCTTCAGAACCAGACTTTCGGGTCATGTGACGACAGTGTGGAGTCGCTCTAGAGTGGTCTTCATTCCGAAGCCCAGCAAGGCAAGGTACACTGACACTAAGTCATTCCGCCCAATCTCTCTGTCTTCATTCTTGTTGAAGACCCTAGAGAAGTTGATCCTAAGGTATGAATGGGATGGTGCTCTCAGGCATCATCTGCTACATAGGAACCAGCATGCTTACATTCCTGGTAACTCATGCAAGTCTGTCCTCCATCACCTTGTGGGCAGGATAGAGAAGACACTGGAAGATGGAGAGATAGCACTGGGTGCTCTTCTGGACATGCAAGTGGCCTTCGACAACACCTCTACGACTGCGGTGGTGTATGCCGCTAGGACTCAGCGGAGTCATTTGCGGCTGGACCGAGGCAATACTGAACAGCAGGAAAGTCGTTCTCTCACTTCATGGTGAGGAATTAGTCGCTCTAACCACGAGAGGTTGAACAGCAGGGGGTTTCCCTGCAGGGGGTTCTAGTGCAAGGAGGTGAGTCTTCCTCAAGGACCGCAAAAGACCTTCTATGGTTAAGTAGGTTAAGTTCGAATATGTTTTTTTATATTTTTCCCTGGACGAAGCCGGATACAACAGCTAGTAAACCGTAGCAAATAAATATGCACATCTCCTACCGCGGAAATGTGTGGTGGGTTATTTTAAGCCATTCTTCAGCAGGCTCAAACTATTAGAAGATATTGAGAAGATATGTGAGATATTTTATTTTGGTATTACTGTTAGGGTAGAATTGAATACTATTGTTGCAACTTTCAAAATCTCGGGAACATATTAACACGATGATTGAATAAACTTACTCTAATACTCTTTACCTTTATAGATGAATATAAAGTTACAATAAAAACTAATACAAAGTCCTTCCCTTCTAATAGGCCAAATGAGGGTGTATTCTAGCTCGTCATAATAATGACTTATTTACACGTCTGTACTAAATATAATTAGGGCCGAAGCATCTTTACAATAGCTATCGTGCTCAATAATACAATGATGACATAAATAGCCGAAACATGTCATTTACATAAATAGTTTATGATTAACTATTAGGGTAATTTGTTAATAAACATATACATGAACTTCTATCAGTTTTTGATCTAGTGGAACATTTCGAGTGTTTTTTGTATAGTTAGAAAATAGTAAATACCAGTTAACTTATACGCATAATATTTATGTGAGGAATAATAAGTGGTTCCCCTCTTGACTGGGACGTTGGCACGACGCCAACCTGTAATCTAGCCACTTGGAGGTCACGAATTGTGGATAGTTGTGAGCAATGGTCGGTGGGTGTATTGTAGTGTTCTCTAGTGTGGATTAACGTCCGCACTGTTGAATACTACGTTAATCCGCAAAAGCCATCCTCATAATTAGACAAAATCGTAATTCAGAGGCTTTGATTCGGAATCCATGTTAAACTGTAGGTCCCTCAGTTGCCATCTGATGTTGGGCTATTGATTAACAGTCCTGTCTAAGGAACATGTCAGTCCTAGTCCAGTAACAAGACTACAAGACTGCGCCACAATCCTCTTGCACTAGTAAACCTCATTCATATTTGGCTTAAAATACCTACCTTGTGGTATGGTCGCCATTTAAATAATTAATCTAATCTGACGCTAGATACTTTTCGAATTGGATTCGTATGGTTCCAATGCGGAGAGCAAATTCATTCAGCACCTTTTTCCACGATCTGTGAACTTTTGCATGGATTACGTATCTGGAATGATAAACTGGTAATGCAAAGGTCTTGAACATTGTATTATTTCATTTATATTATTGAATACACCAATCTCTATTCCAAAGGGTTGTGCGATTATTCGAACTTCGAATATCGCGAATATTTGGTCCGCCTCGAGGAGCTTGAAAATGTTCGATGTTGATAGAATATTCGAAAACGATAAATAATATAAAAATGACGTCTGTCAAAGCAAATCTATAGAGTTTCCATTTTCATAGGTAAGAATTAGCATACCATTATGTAGCTAATTCAGTTGAAAACTAAATGTAACAATGCTTTATCATCTGACTGCAGACGGATAAAGATATGAACGTAGCCTATTCACAATCGATGCCGATTAATAGCTGGATCTTGGTATTGGTACCAAGATTTGATTGACCAAAGTAGATGCCCATACTAATCACGGGAGAGACAAATACATTATTTCTTGGAGATATTAGTTTTGAGAATAAATCAAATTTAGTTAAGAATACCTGAAACCACACTGACATCATAGCTTTGTCTTTGCCTTTGCAGACGAAAAACTACAGGTTTAATGAGTTATCTCTACACTTGTATTCCGATAAAAAAAGAAGACCCATAATAATATTATTTGTAAATATAATCAAGGAAAAATGCAATGAAAAATTAGTTTAAACAAATCATTGTTAGTTAATAGTTTTATTTTTGTTATCAACTGACAGCCTCTGCTTCCTTCCTTGCGCAGCATAAAAGTAGTTCCATATTTTCACTCGTAATATCTATTCCAAAAATGTTTGCCTGTTAATGTTTGTATTTACCTCCGATTGAAACCGTGTGTGTGTGTGTGTATGTATGTGAACACGATACCTCTCATAAAAATGGTCCGATCGAGACCAAATTTGGTAGAAACGTGTATTCCTGCATTTGCTTGGACGAGTTCGTGAACCAGACATATCGGACAATTGGAACAAGTAGTTTGTAATTTTTCCCATGTAATTTTTAAAAATTTCAAATTTTATCTTTCACTTTTATAATCACCTTAAAAAACTACACAATTTAGTTCATTAAAGTTTTTCTCTATCTCCGACGGTTACCGAGATATTCAAAAATATAAACACAGTACGTTGTATTTTGGGGCTCCTATGTTAATCTTATGGAGGATAAGGAAAAATTAATATTTCCCTTATTAACCATTAGGTTTGGACGAAACTTTGTATTTAGGTTCATTTAATTGGGATCCATACATTTATGCTAAAAATCACCATGTTATTTTGACTTCTTTATGTTCTTTCTTTCAAAAACAATAGTCGTTAATATATATATATATATATATATATATATAAATATACTTAACGGTTTTGTGAAACCTCGCCGTAGTGAATTTCAGATATGTATTGGATTTTTAGCCTTACTCGGCGTAGTGAAAACTCGGTTTTGTGAAACCCAGCCATAAAATTTTAACCAATGATGAAGCTTAGTGAACTATATATCTATATACCTCTGCAGTGTATTAAAAACTAATATTAAATAAATTGTTTTGATGAATCCTCAAAAAATCATCTACCTGGCAAACATTGGGTCATAACAGTAAATGAGACCCAGCTGAAAAACTCATATGTGTAGTTGGGGCAGGACACAAAGTTGAAGAGAGCTGTGAGAGGATTGGATGTGGGGACTGGGATCTTGCGTACGGTGGTGCCTGGAGGACGGAGGTTGCGGAGAGCCAAGTGGATGCTGAAGTTGCCCAACTCACTCATCTGCACAGGTAATAGAGAAATCAACTTAAACATGGAACTCACATTTGATTTCATAAATCCAGACCAATTTTTAGCAACTGGTTAGCACTACAATTTGAGAGCATTCTGAATAATTTCCAGGTTAACAACTTTAGTGCTGATCTCACACTTATGGGTGTGATGAGGCTTAAGCCTAAGTGTGTGTCCTATGGTACCCACTTTTATTGATCAAATTAACCCTTCACGACCATATGTCAGATATATCCACACTTGTTATTTTCACCAAGAGCAGCAAACGGATATATCCGCCATTTTTATTCTTTATTGTTTGTCTCTTGGTAGACAAAGCTAACCAAAATACATAAGATATAGTTGAAAACGACCGTGAACAAAATAAGTCCTAAATTACCTTTACTGAATGTTATATTTAACAATGTGAAAGACTTCAAATACAAGATTACTTTTTAATAAACACACAATTTTGTAAACTTTATTTTCAAATTGGTCTAAAACAGTCCAATACTTGAGACAAGTGCACTGTATTACAGGTCTACTGTCACAGTCTTAATTGGCTTTGAGGAAAAATCCCAATATGGATTTTTGTTTCTTGTTCCTTGTTTGCTTCCTTTTTGAAAATGGTTGATCAATTTTATCTCAGTTACATGAAATTGTATAGTGAAGTGTCAAAATGCCCTTCCAAGAAGTCCAGTAATCCTGTCGGCATAAAGGCGGGCAATTTTTTACAATTGCTCGCTCAAGGCCAAGTGTGGGGTAGCAATATAATACACAGGCGCAAGGATGGATGTTTATGCGCTAAACTTCTCTTGCTGCAGTTGGTCTTTTTTGCCGATCACTGATAGGCTGATACGCGGTTGATCTGCTTGTGAATAATTGGGGGTCTACAGTATATTTCCTGGCAGTAAATATTTTCAAATATAGACAATAATAGACAACAGACAATTCTATTTATTTGCACTTTCATTAGCTTCCTTATACAAGATTTATATAAGATTAAAGATTATAAGATTAAGATTTATACAAGATTAAATATAAGATTTTATGAAAAACTCTTATGATATTATTATCAACTAACTACATGTTCAAATCCAAAGAATAAAAAAATCTTAAAATTCCTGTGAGAGAACCTTAAGATTAACTCTGAGAACCACATATTATCAAAATTGATGATAAAAGATTACCTAAAATCTAATAAGAAAAATAAATGTGTAGTTTAGTTGGGATTTGTACAAAAATAAAATCTTAAATCATTGAATACCAAAAGTTTGCACTTCCTACTCCACTTACGTTCTAAAGCAAACACTAACATCTGAATGAACAGCTGAAAGAGACCCGTGAGAAAATTAATTAATTCATTAGATTGGTTAATTGCATTAAGTTTTTGAAATTTCCATGAAACTCAGCCATTTTACTTTTGTTATTTAGAAAGTTGTCTTGTATCTTTATCTTGTCACTCTATACCAGGTAATCGATATTAAAATAAAACAAAACAATTTTGAATTGATGTAAACGATATGAATGTTGTATTCCACAAATACACAATTATTTACACTCGTTTTTAAAATTAAACTGGAAACAGACATTTTAAATCGATGTAATTAAAAATTGTTGACCCCCATAGATCTGTAAACAGATAATCAAGGTTCTACTGTAGTTCTTTTTTTACCCTTCCTGGACTGTAGGCAGATGTATCCGCTAAATTTTTTGGCCTAGCAAGACGGTCGGTGGATATATCTGCGGATCATACAAAATACCAGCACCCAATTAGGGCGTAGTCCAGGAAGGGTTAATATATCGTAAAATTTGCTTTGAAGTTGTTTATAATTTATCACTTGGGTGGCTTTGAAGGGTCAATTCAACTATACACAAAACTAACATTAATACTACTTGTACAGGAAATACAGGTACTTCTTAATAACATTACTATAATATAGTACAATAATAACACAGATATTACTTACGACAAAGCCAGCTAATGAGACATATATTTGAAGAGCACTTGGGGCTGTGAAGAGAGGGTGATTCACATGGTAAGCAACATAAGCCGTAAACAGCCAGTAATAGGAGCAGTTCTTGAACAGGTTCATTAAGGGCATGGTTGCATGCGAGAATCGATGAACAAACAGCGTCTCTAGGATCCTCTTGGCGTAATGGAATGTCCAACAACCAGCTGCGATACTGAAAACAAAATTAGGTCTGGGTTAAGGTAAACAAACCACGATTTGTGATTCAAAACTCAATTTTTTAAGATTCAGATTCAAGATTTGAAATACTGTATCTAAATAAACAGGATGTTTATTTAAGTTGGGGAAAAACTTCAAGGAGTGATAGTACTAATCAAAATAAACAAAAAATGTCCTGTAAACATATATCAAAAAATCCTTTGTTTAGCCGCTAGACGCCATTTTGTATTTTATACAAATAAAAAATCTTTATATCTCAAGAACTATTGTAATTAGAAAATAATTTATTATACTGAAAATATACTTATTTAACGACTATGAATTAAAGCACGTGTTCGAAGTGTTCTCTATCAACATAAATACATGCGTGCGGTCTCACTTCCAAGTCATTCACTGCTCGTGTAAACGTGTTATGGTGGATGCTGTGCAAAATGTCCATTACTGAGTTTTGCATATCTTCCACCGTATCATAACTTTTTGAATAGAGTTTGTCCTTCAATAATCCCCACAGAAAAAAGTCTAGTGGAGTTAGGTCCGGGGACCTTGCTGGCCAAGCTACTTTCCCATTAGTAGATATTACACTATCGTGTGAAAGTGACGATTCAGAAAGTTGGTGGCATTTTGATCGTTGAGTGGTGGAGCTCCGACCTGCTGGAACATAAGTTGCCCTCTTACATGCAGCGGCAAATTATCGATAGCGGGAAACAAAACATCCTCTAATAGTTGAATGTATCGGGCCCCTGTGAGATGTCCATTGTAAAAATGCACAGCCAAGACACGATTGCCCAATGTGGCTTATCAACAGTTTATGGAGAACCTAACTTGATGGTTGCGCTCTTTCACTGCCAGAGGGTTTCCTGTTAACCAGTCATGGTTATTCCTTCAGTTGTACATGCCATTATTGGAGAAGTTTGTTTCATCTGTTCAAATGATGCTATGTAGGAAGCCAGGGTTGTTGTTAAACTGGTCAGACAGCCAAGCACAAAAAGTCAGCCTCCTTCCTTCATCGCCAGGCATTAAGGCTTGAACTGGTGTAAATTTATAAGCGTGGTAATTGTGTTTGTGGAGAATTTTTCGTACTGATCCAAATGACAATTGATAAATTCGTGCAAAATTTCTAATGGATTCATTGGGGTGCACCTCAAAGTATGCCAAATTATCTGACTCAACATCTTCTGTCACAACCCTTGGTTTACGTTGTCTTTTCTTGGTAAATGACCCATTCAGTCTTAAGGTTTCAACTAGTTTTGGAAACAACTCACGGTTAGGTGCTCTTCTATTCAGGTATCTTATTATAGTGTATTGCACTGAGAATTTCCTAAATTATTAGCACTACAAGTGGCCAAATAGTAATATTTATTAAAAAAGTACCAAGAATAAAAAAACTTTAAACTTTACGAAATATCAAAATCCATATTAAATATAGGGGTTTCTGTAAGAAATTTCTAAGTTTAAATTTTGAAAGTGATATTTTGAAAAACCAAATTAATATTTTAATCGCATTAATAGCTTTCTCGATATCTTATAGTTTCCAATATCCCAATTGTGGTCTCCTTGAGTTGATCAGATGAATTTCTGAAACATTCAGCGCTCCTAGTTGCTAAACGGTTAAGCTTATCAAAAGAAGACCAAGAGTAAAAATGTCTTAAAATTTCTTGTTAAATCCAAATCCGTAATAAAAACCAGGGGTTTCTATTAGAAATTTCAAAGTTGACCGCCATTTTCCAAAATGGCGGCCATATTTTGAAAAACGAAATTAATATTTTTTATCGCTTTAAAAAATTAAGGAATGTTCCCCATTTAATGTTTTCTCTAAATCTTACAGTTTCCGATATCCTAATGGTGGCCTCCTTGATTCATCACCCTGTATATATATACAAACCTTGCTTGTGTTATAGTATTGGGGATTATATTATTAATTTGGAAATTTGGTGAGTCGCAGGTCTGCTGCGAGGGGAGTATTTAATTTATGTTTTTCTTTTGCAGATAGATATTTACAAATATTATAGAGATCATTTTATTGATTAGTTTATTAAATTATGAAGTTGGATCTTTATTCAACTCTTCAAATGAGATTCAAGATTTTATTGTCTGTTTAAGGCATACAATTGGATGCATATTAGTCATTGTAAAAGTTAAAGTTTAACATAAAACATTGGATAAAATTCACTCCAATATATAACATTGTTTATCAAGTAGATTAGGTACTTAATAAATAAAAACCTATAAACATATTGGTAATCTAATAAATACTTACTAAATATACTACTATAAATACTTACTAATAAATAAATAAGACAGTTAAAAAATGTTTAACAATGACAAAATGAGTGTCAATCAGGAACAGAGTTAAATTTATGCAATAAATAAAAACAAACCAATAGCAAAAACAAACCTAATACTCGTGCATAGACAAAACACTACAAATTCTCTAGATTAATTTACATTTTTCTGCGTACAACAAGCATGTCAAGAATTAAGAAAACTAAAAAAACCAACCTGAATTGCACCTATTTGAACAATATATCAAGTTCCTTATTTTCAGTTTTAAGAAATGCCCTCACTGAATAAAAAACTTTTTCCTTCAGAAATTTCTCTAAAATGACCTTAAACTTTCAGTTCTCTATTTCTAATGCACTTGAAGGCAGCTTATGAAATAGTTTTCTTTAGTTTTTCTGTCAAAAGATTCTTAGTTTCCAAGATATCTAAGATTTTCTAATCTTAAATGAACTGTACCGCGTAACACGCTACCACAAGACTCACACCAGCATCAACACCTGCACCTAGTATGACTATTATTTTTTGCTATAGTGTCCATCTATCTCAATACATTACTTAGAAATCCTAACCACTTATCACACAACTTTCCTTTCTGTTTAATTACTCTTTAATAATTCTTCCTTATAAAATCAACCTCTCGAACTTGTATTCTTTACATCTGCACGACATGCTCAATTGGAAACATGTTTATATCTCCCACTTTAATTTTTGTTTTCAGGCTTATTATTTTCTTACAATTGACTCAACCTCCTATATATATATATATATATATATATATATATATATATATATATATATATATATATATATATATATATAGCCTTTGACAGTATTTGGTTTCATTCCTATTGTCCTTATACACTTTTCAATCAACTTTAGAAGCAGACATTTCTTGAAATAACCAATGACTCTACAATTACAGTTTTACTAGTAGAAAGGGTGTGATAGTGATTAATATTTAACTCTTTTATGAGGTTTTGAAAAATTCCGGGTTGAACATTCTTAACATAGAAAAAGTATCTACATGCACATGTGACTCGAGTTCCTCACTTGTACTTGTATATGTTTTCGGGTGTATATAAGTGTAGTATTGACCTAACTAAAACATACAATAATAAAATGAATAAAATGGTTGATGTTGTAGTCAGGTTCTTCATTCTTTGACTCGTCTGTGCCCCAAACATGTTTTTAAATTGCTAAAGTATTATTTTGTTTCCTTGTGAAATATAAGGTCACAAATTTCAATATTTTACAAAAAACAATGTCACTATGCAACATTTTACTGTCATTATTCATATTTAGTTATCTGAATTTTTGAATTTAAAATCGTCTTGTTTGAAAAAAAACAATAATGTTGAATTCAGCAGATTCTAGATCAAGTTTGGGTCAGTTGTTGGAACAAGAGGCATGACATATTTTATTGATAGTGTTTAATTTTAACTGCTTTATCCGACCTATAGTTGTTTGATACTTGAGTGCAACAGATCCTAGATCAAATTCACAACACATCAACTTGTTGAATGTATATTGGTTGTATTTGATTTAAAATTTAATATTGTTTCTGGCTTACCTTATAATGTTATGTAAGACAATCTGATACCTTTCTCAATGTATCTAAAGACATTATTGAACAGGAGAGCAATTGAAATATACAAAGTATTTAGTTTAGAGGTATCAAGAAATGACTATCTTATGGTATTCAAATTTAGTTTGTATGCTAACATGTCATAAATACAACTAAAAGAGTAAAGTTCAATATCATCACCACAAGTCAATCAATGATCTATCCCCCTAACATTTCTAGCAATCGTGCACTCTGTTGCACTCTTACCTACAAATAAATAATTATGTGGTATTGTTCTCTGTGACACCGTTGTGCAGGAAAAAGATTTGTTCTAACATTTGAGGTACTACAGAAGTTTCAATACATGTTGTAACTGTTTATTCTATAAAAATGGTCCAGTGATTGTGTTATACATCAATCCCAACGAACATTCACTCTTTCAATCATTTCTAAAGCAAGTGAATCTTTTAATCCTCAAATACAAAAGTTGTTTTTGTTTATTACTGAATGAGGCGTAAAGTTGCTTTATTGTTGAATAGTATGTTCCAAGCCAACATCTCACTAGACGATTATTTAGCTTCAGACAAATCGTATATGCATGAAATTTGAGAAGATGCTGTACTATACTAAAAGACAAAATCTAATCCATATAAGACTTTTACACACTATTCACATTAATTGATTGTGCACTCACTTATTTTGGTGTGCTTTATAGTTTTTGTCATCAAACTTACATTAACCTAGTGTTAAGATTGACTTTTAACACAGTGGACTCTTGTCAAGTCCTACCTAGGCTTATTAGAATACTGAAATCAAGTGTAAATAATCCATCCTAGAACTGTCTCATTTACATTTAATTCACCAGTGTTTTTTTGTTTCATTTTTACTTATACCCCTGTCTTCTCTACTTAATGTTGTAAGTGAGAACTGTTAAATGTTATATTTACATTCAATTCACTAGTGTCATTTATTTCACGCTTACTTGTACCATTTATCTTCTTTAGTAACCATGTTGTATGTAAATTATAGGAGAACTGTAAAATACTATATTCACTAGTGTCATTTGTTTAAGTTTGTAGTGTCAGTTTGTACCTGTACTGTGAGTCTTGGCAAACTCAATGTTGAATGTGAGTTAAAGAAGAACTGCTGTACTATTCTACAAGACAAAATGTGGGGTCTAATTAAAAAGATTTTTACACATTATTAATTGATTGTACTCTAACTTATTTCTTAGTGTGCTTTATAGTTTTTGTTATCAAACTTACAGTAGCCTACTGTTATGATTGACTTTGAACACAGTGGACTCTCATCAAGTCCCAAGGTTATTAGAAGACTGTTATCAAATGTAAATAATCCTAAAACTGCCTCAATTAACTGTAAATACGATATCTACGTTCAATTAGCCAGTGTCTTGTGAAAGACACTGGTTAATAAGATTTTTGTAAAGTATATATTATATTGTCTGTTTTTCTTTCATTGTTTTTCAGATAATTAGCACTAAACCATTCACTAGCTTTGTCCATAGCATGTTGATTCATAAGTAAAACACTTTCCAAATTCTTCCCTGATTGCATCAGCGTCGTATAATCTGCATATAATATTGACTTACAAGGCATGTTTTTTGAGAAGTCGTTGACTGCAATAATAAATAAAAAGGGTCCTAACACCGATCCCTGGGGCATACCGTATTTAATTATTTTTGAAACAGATATATCACTATTTAGTGCGACAAATTGCTTTCTGTCTGTTAAGTATGCTTTTATCAGCTTTAATTCATTATCTTGCACACCATATTGTTCTAACTTTGATAGCAAAATCTGATGTGGAATGCAATCAAATGCCTTGGTCAGATCAATTATCGTAGCGTAGCATTAGTTGTAAGTTTATCCTCAAAATTTTCTAACACTTCTGAAAACACTTTCTGAGTTTTCATTTTTAAATGCTGTTATCTTTCATTATAGCTTTCTTTTTTCATTATAACTGTTGTATTACTTTCATCTGCTTTAGTTATGATTGCATTGTTTTCATTGAGTTTGTTTGAAATTGATTTTATTATACTCATATCTTGTTTGGATTGATTGATATTTTGTTTTGTTTTATATCCTATTCCAGTTTTTTTAATTGGTGTGAAAAATTGTGTCTTATTGCTTCATGAATTTCTTTGGATTTTTCTTTTATTGCAGTTTCAGTTTCAATCAATTCATCTTCAATAGTTCTTGTTTTATGATCTAGGTTAATGTTCCATTTCACTGATTTACAAAGTAAAGAAGTGTCTTCTGTATTAAAAACAATATTTGATAGGTTCAGAAGTGATGGCTTAAAATACTGTTGAATTTTTTCATATTTTCTATTCAATTATGGGTTTTTAGTCATAATTAATGCATTACATTTTTTCTCATGTTTGGCTTTTATTCTGTTTAATCAATGGTTTTATCCAGTTTTCTATATACTGTAACTAGCTTCGCTAGACTCCCAGGCCCCAGTGGTTGTTGTCGGCAGTCCTTAGTAATAAGAATACAGTTAATGGCAGTTAGGGAATGTGCGTGTGAAATTCCATTATAAACTAAATAAATAACCTAAATACATAACTTAACCTAAAAAAATAAAAAATAAACTTAACCTAAATAAAGTGAATACCATTATAAACTAAAATAACGTACGTAGTATCAATACCCCCATTGCAGCAGACCTGCGTACTCAGCGAATTTCCAAATCAATAATATATGACAAGTTTTATAAAAATCTGTTCATAAACATAAGAATTATTAGTCTATTCTCCATAAGATTGACATGGGAAAGAGTGTGCAGGTTTGCTGCTCTGAGGAACACTGAAAGTAGGCATTTCTACCATAATTAATTTTTATTTTAACATTTATACCAACTTTCATCAACATCTGTCCATAAATAAAGGAGTTTGCCTATTCCCTATATGATTAACATGAGAAAAGAGTATGCAGGTTTGCTGCCATGATAAACACATAAACTATGATTTTTAAGCATAAACGGGTGGGTATCAACAACATAAAGGTAAATACCAAGTTGAATCTAAAAATATTGATTGATATGGGAAATATTAATTTTTTCTTATCCTCCATAAGATTAACAGTACCTGGTGACCGAGCTTTGCTCGTTTAGAATAATAGTACCTGGTGACCGAGCTTTGCTCGGATAGAATAAGACATGTGTTTACAAGTTAATTAGCAAAATTAAACCAAATTACCTGTCAATGAAAACATTTATGTGGTTTAAATAAAACCGTTTTCATGCCCCTTATTAATATGGCATACATACTGAACAAAAATATAGCCCTCGGGTGGGGATCGATCACGCGACCTTGCATATGTGAGATCTAAGCGCTTAAGCTATGGTGTCAGCCGATTTCGTCGTTTAAGAGTTGTTGGCCAACCTCAATTAATTGTTTTAGCTAACCTTATACTGAATTTAAATGTCCATACTGTTTGTTATTATTATCAACTGATTTTGTTAGAACCGGAATGAGGATTGAAAAGCAAAAGATAAATTTAATTTACACCAATTATTTGGTTTGTTACAGTAGCTTCAAGCAATACAACGAATAAGTTTTCTATCAAAACACGGAAGATTTTGGAAATACTCTTCCCTGCTTTTATTTCGCACAGTTATGTTACCCTAAAGATTTTACAAATTGTTTAGTAACCTGATAATTTTACATTTATTACATACATAAAATAAATATTTATGAAAAACCTCTATTCACATATTGTTCTTTGCCGTCTTCAATCAAGAACTGTCAAACGTTTATAAACAGCTGTTTTGGTTTGCATTGTTTACATTTGATTCTCCATAAGCGTAATGTTAAATTTTTAGATTTTAAACTTAATATTACAAGAAAACACGAATTTTCCTGGACATTAGACCTGTCTAGAACTTATTTTCTACTCGGAAATTAGTTATTTCCAAAATTTAAAGAAAATCCTCGGCGCCGTTTTCGAGATCCGTGTGCAAATTTACATTTGATTCTCCATAAGCGTAATGTTAAATTTTTAGATTTTAAACTTAATATTACAGTAAAACACGAATTTTCCTGGACATTAGACCTATCTAGAACTTATTTTCTACTCAGAAATTAGTTATTTCCAAAATTTAAAGAAATTCCTCGGCGCCGTTTTCGAGATCCGTGTGCAAATATATATATATATATATATATACAAACCTTGCTCGTATTATAGTATTGGATATGTATTATAAAAATTAATTAGAAAAATTAAAACACATTTATTACTCAATGAAAACATTTATGTGGTTTAAATAAAACCGATTTAATACACCATAATTAATATAGCACTGAACAAAAAGTATCGCCCCTGGTGGGTATGAAACTCGCGGCCTATAGTTCTTGAGGCCGCCACGCTACAACTCGGCTACGACGTTAGTCAATTGAGCGATGCCGTTTAACGTCTTTTAGCCAAAGCCGATCATTTACAGTTTAACTATCCATACCGTTATTATTAGCCTGTGATCAACTGATTTTTTGTTATAAACGGAATGAGGATTGAAAAGTAAAAGAGAAATTTAATTTACATCAATTAATTGGTTTGTTACAGTGGCTTCAAGCAATACAACGATACGTTTTCTATCAAAACACGGAAGATTTTGGAAATACTCTTTCCTGATTTTATTTCGCATAGGTATGCTACCCTAAAGTTTTTACAAATTGTTTAGTATCCTGATAAGTTTACATTTATTATATACATAAAATAAATATTTATGAAAAACCTCTATTCACATATTGTTCTTTGCCGTCTTCAATCAAGAACTGTCAAACGTTTATAAACAGCTGTTTTGGTTTGCATTGTTTACATTTGATTCTCCATAAGGGTAATGTTAAATTTTTAGATTTTAAACTTAATATTACAGTAAAACACGAATTTTCCTGGACATTAGACCTATCTAGAACTTATTTTCTACTCGGAAATTAGTTATTTCCAAAATACAGTATAAAGAAATTCCTCGGTGCCGTTTTCGAGATCCGTGTGCAAATATATATATAGTACCTGGTGACCGAGCTTTGCTCGGATAGAATAAGACATGTATTTTACAAGTTAGTTAGCAAAATTAAAATAAATTTACTGCTCAATGAAAACATTTATGTGGTTTAAATAAAACCGTTTTAATACCCCTTAATTAATATGGCATAAATACTGAACAAATATATAGCCCTCGGGTGGGGATCGATCACGCGACCTTGCATATGTGAGATCTAAGCGCTTAAGCTATGGCGTCAGCCGATTTAGCGTCGTCGTTTAAGAGTTTTTGGCCAACCTCATTTAATTGTTTTAGCTAACCTTATACTGAATTTAAATGTCCATACTGTTTGTTATTATTATCCTGTGATCAACTGATTTTGTTAGAAACGGAATGAGGATTGAAAAGCAAAAGATAAATTTAATTTACACACCAATTATTTGGTTTGTTACAGTAGCTTCAAGCAATACAATGAATACGTTTTCTTTCAAAACACGGAAGATTTTGGAAATACTCTTTCCTGCTTTTATTTCGCACAGTTATGTTACCCTAAAGTTTTTACAAATTGTTTAGTAACCTGATAATTTTACATTTATTACATACATAAAATAAATATTTATGAAAAACCTCTATTCACATATTGTTCTTTGCCGTCTTCAATCAAGAACTGTCAAACGTTTATAAACAGCTGTTTTGGTTTGCATTGTTTACATTTGATTCTCCATAAGCCTAATGTTAAATTTTTAGATTTTAAACTTAATATTACAGTAAAACACGAATTTTCCTGGACATTAGACCTATCTAGAACTTATTTTCTACTCAGAAATTAGTTATTTCCAAAATTTAAAGAAATTCCTCGGTGCCGTTTTCGAGATCCGTGTGCAAATATATATATATATATATATATATATATATATATATATATATATATATATATATATATAAACCTTGCTCGTATTATAGTATTGGATACAAACCTTGCTCGTATTATAGTATTGGATTGGAGCTCCAAAATACAACGTACTGTGTTTTCATTCATTCATTCATTCGAAGGGGCGGATTTCCCAAGGCGCTTCAGCCGTTGCAGCTTTTTGCGCACCCCTAAAATTCTCTTTCCTGGAGAATCAGGAATCTTCTAGATGAAGAGATCTGCAAAACTGCAGCATCCTGTCAACGAGCTCGTCAGGAGGCAGAAAACTACCCCTTACCAAGTTGCCCAGAGTGGAGGACCTTACCTCTGCCAGCTCCGCGCAATCAAAGAGTAGATGATCTGCAGTTTCCTCCTGCAGATAACATTTCCTACACAGGGGGTCGCCGTTGAAGACCCCCATGCGCAGTTGGTGCTTCCTCAGATTACCGTGACCAGTAACGATACCTGTGACAAGTTTGGCATCCTTCCTGCCAAGTTTCAGGAACCTCTTTGCAACTTGACGAGAGGGAGAACAAAGATTGAGCTTGCTAACTCTATGCAGGGAAAGTTCAGCCCATCTTTTCTTATGACAATCCCTGGCCCAGGAATTGATAGTCTGAAAAGCCGCAGCGCGGGAAACACCACAGAAGGGTTGAGGACCACAAAGGGGGGATGATGCAGCCCTATTGGCCAGCCCGTCTGCCACTTCGTTACCATCCACCCCTGAGTGCCCTGGAACCCAACAAAGGGTGACTACATTGTGTCTACCTACACAGGACACAAGCCTAAAACAGTCCCACACAACCCTAGAGTTGAACTCTACCGAGTCCAAAGCTTTAAGGGCCGCCTGACTGTCAGAGAAAATATTGATAGAAAGGCCCTCATGACCCAGCATCAAGATGTCTCTGGCACATTCCATAATGGCAGTGATCTCGGCCTGGAAAACAGTGGGGAAGGTCCCCATGGAAATACCTGACCGTACGTTGTCCTGCACCCCGTAGATGCCTGCTCCTGTGCCCCGACTGTTCTTGGACCCATCAGTGTACCACTCCTGATCACAGGGTGGTAGTGGGCAGGCTCCATCCTTCCATTCGTCCCGTTGCGGAAAAAGAACTCGGAAAGACCTGCCAAAAGAAAAGGTTCTCGGAAGATAATCAGAGGGCATACCTAAAATGTCGCTCCGAACTATCCCCGAAATTCTGGTATGACCACGTAATTCACCTGGCCTATTCCAGAGGCCCTCTCCACAGAGGCGGTATGCACCCATTCTGGCAGTCATCCTGATGTGAATGTCTATGGGCAAAAGATCAAGCAAACAGTCAAGAGTGGCCCCAGGAGCGCTGGGGCCACTCTTAAGCTATGGCGTCAGCCGATTTAGCGTCGTCGTTTAAGAGTTTTTGGCCAACCTCATTTAATTGTTTTAGCTAACCTTATACTGAATTTAAATGTCCATACTGTTTGTTATTATTATCCTGTGATCAACTGATTTTGTTAGAAACGGAATGAGGATTGAAAAGCAAAAGATAAATTTAATTTACACACCAATTATTTGGTTTGTTACAGTAGCTTCAAGCAATACAATGAATACGTTTTCTTTCAAAACACGGAAGATTTTGGAAATACTCTTTCCTGCTTTTATTTCGCACAGTTATGTTACCCTAAAGTTTTTACAAATTGTTTAGTAACCTGATAATTTTACATTTATTACATACATAAAATAAATATTTATGAAAAACCTCTATTCACATATTGTTCTTTGCCGTCTTCAATCAAGAACTGTCAAACGTTTATAAACAGCTGTTTTGGTTTGCATTGTTTACATTTGATTCTCCATAAGCCTAATGTTAAATTTTCAGATTTTAAACTTAATATTACAGTAAAACACGAATTTTCCTGGACATTAGACCTATCTAGAACTTATTTTCTACTCGGAAATTAGTTATTTCCAAAATTTAAAGAAATTCCTCGGCGCCGTTTTCGAGATCCGTGTGCAAATATATATATATATATATATATATACAAACCTTGCTCGTATTATAGTATTGGATACAAACCTTGCTCGTATTATAGTATTGGATTGGAGCTCCAAAATACAACGTACTGTGTTTAGATTTTTTAATATCTCGGTAACCGTCAGAGATAGAGAAAAACTTTAAGAAACTTAATTGTGCAGTTTTTTAAGCTGATTCTAATGGTGAAAGATAAAATTTGAAATTTTTAAAAATTACATGTGGAAAAAACAAAAAAAATCCATTTTTGGGGTACAAAACCCCCCCAAACTACCCCTTCCGATTGACCGATATGTCTGGATTACGAACTCGTCTGAGCTATTGCAGGAATACACGTCTCAACCAAATTTGGTCTCGATCGGACCATTTTTACGAGAGTTATCGTGTTTACAGACACACATATACAGGGTGTTCATTAAAGTCGGGGACAAACTTTGAGGGGTGATAGTACTCATCAAAATAAACAAAAAATCACCTACAACCATTTGTCGAAAAATGCTTCGTTTAGCCACTAGCCGCCATTTTGTTTTTTTTTACAAAAAACGTTATATATCAAGAACTATTTAAGATACAGAAACTAAACTTTGCCTACATACTTATTGGTCAAAGAGGAAAATATTTTCAAAGTATCAATTAATTTGCATTTATATTTTCAAAATGGCGGCGGTTAAAAATATTTTAACTAAAATAACAAAAAAACTATTAACTTTATAAAATTTTTACAAGATACAAAAAAGATTGCAATTTTAATTTCAAATCGAACGTTACTTTGGTGAACGAAATCCGTCCACGGATAACCGAGAAAATGCAGGTTTAATGTTACATTACAGGGCCCGCAGCGCGGCCGTGGCAAAGAAGCCGCGTTGTGCCAGCTGAACTCCGCTTCTTAGCTACAGCCGCGCCGCGGTGACGCACGGGCCCTGTAATCTAACGTTAAAAGTGCATTTTCTCGGTTATCCGAGGACGGATTTCGTTCACCAAAGTACCGTTCGATTTGAAATTAAAATTGCAATCTTTTTTGAACCTTGTAAAAATTTTACAAAGTTAATGGTTTTTTTGTTATTTTAATTAAAATATTTTTAACAAAAATTTTGAAATGTGAAATTCATTTCGATTACTATTATTGTAATCGTAAGGTCCGAACTGTGTAGGGCGGTTGTCCTACACGGTGGCGTCGACCCGACGAACTCGTTAAATTTATTTTTTCTCGTTAAAATTAATATTCAACCTGTGTTGGGTGTGTGGGCACCTGTCTGGCACCCCACCCTTGAGAATGACATGTAAGAACTATACTCCTCCAAATAAATTAATCTCATGCAATATATCGTGCCCAGCTAATTTCGTCACTCCCTTTCTCCCACACATAGGGTTGAACTCGTCGGGCTAAGAGTTTATCCGGGGCACGCAAAACACATACGCATTTAGGTCATTAAATTATCCTCCCCGTTACAGCAGTTCATTGTAGATTTAAGTTTTATTACGGGGATTTTTCCTGATAACTTTAAAAAAGCTGTAGTGGTTCCAATCTATAAAAGTAACTCGCCCAATGAATGTTAGAATTTTCGTCCAATATCTCTGATATCAACCTTTTCAAAGATTATAGAGAAAATTATGAAAGAAAAATTAATTCGATTTTTAAATAGGATAAATTTTTTCAGTTCCAATCAGTATGGGTTTAGAGTAGGGATTAGTACAGAAATGGCTATTTTAGATTTTATTAGTAAGATGAATGATGGAATTAACAATAATAAATGTGTAAGCGGGCTTTTCTTGGATATTCAAAAAGCGTTTGATACAGTGAACCATGAAATTCTGTTAATTAAGTTATATGATTGTGGGGTACGTGGTATAGCACACGCTTGGTTTAACAGCTACCTAAGTAACAGAAAAACAATGTGTCAAGATAAATGGCATTGTTAGTAATATGGGAACAATCAGACATGGTGTCCCGCAAGGCTCGGTCTTGGGAGCAACCCTCTTTTTAATATATATAAAAGACCTTTGTAGCGGAATATTAAATGGTCAGATCACTGCTTTTGCAGACGACATGGCCTTGTGTTACATTACCAATAGTTGGCTCGAGACAGAAAGAGGTATCTTAGCTGATCTTGAATCCCTAAAATGGTGGTTTTGCAAGAATAAATTGGTTCTCAGTACTGTTAAAACTAACTGCATTAACTTTAGTTTGAGGAGCTTTGTGAAATTTGATAATAAATTAGTATATAAATGTTTAAATTGTTTAAATAGGCAAAGTAACTGCAATAATTGTTCAGAAATTAGGGAAAATAGGGAAGTTAAGTACCTCGGTTTAGTCTTAGATAACGAGTTGAACTGAAAAGTCATATACAAAAAATTAAAACTAAACTGTCAGGAATAAGACTTTTTTATCACTTACGTGAAATATGTCCAATCCAAATCTTGCGTACTTTATATTATGCCTTAGTAAATAGCAGGTTGGAATATGCTATTGTAGCGTGGGGTGGAAGTTATCGTTTGACTATAAGATTTATTGAGAATATCCAAAAGTGGTATGTTAGAGTAATGTTAATGAGGAATTCCAGAGAGCCCTCTCATCCATGTTTTACAATTATGAAAATATTACCACTTAGATGTATATATATAAAGTTTTAAAAGCATTTTTCCAGAAGAGTGAAAATTTACCTAAAAGTACAAATTCTTTTAGACAAGGTCTTAGAAATGCATCAAATTTTCGGGTCCCCAAACCAAACCTAACTTTTTTTACAAAAACATTTAATTATACAGCCCCAAGAATATTTAATAAATTGCTACAAGATATTAAGAGTATTAGGAAAATTGGCAAATATTCGAAAAGCATAAAAATTTGGCTTTTAAGCATGAGCAGAGATGATGTGGAGGAACTGCTTGGCATTGTACAGTAAATGTGATTCTGTCCACTCTTATCATATATTCGTCCTGATTATCATATAGTTAATATTATATACTGTAATTATAAAATTACAGTATATAATATTAACTACAAATTTACAGACTTGAATTTTGGAAATATTTATTATGTTTCTGAAAATATGTTTTTACTATTTTTATGAGACCCTTGAAGGATAAGTTTTGTTTTTGTTTTAAATTGGAATTTGATTATGCCAAGAAAAGGATTCTTTTATGATGACCCTTTTGTAGTTAATGATTTTGTAAGTCACCGCACAACTCAGACAAGTAAATTATATTAATTTATGATGGAATCCCTAATCTGGCGTTGCCTTTGGGACCCTATTTTCCTCAAAGATTGTATGTTTTAGTTCAATTAATTAAAATTAAATGTTAGATGTTATGTTATTTATGTTATGATGATATGTTATGTTATAAATGAAAGATATTATTTAATTTTGTTATGTAAATATGTTTTTGAAGCAGGAAATAAATCATTTATTCATTTTATTTATTCATTTTTCATGGCTAATCATCCAAAGGTGTCCGAGCGCATAAACTTCAAACATACAAATATATATATACATACATATATACAAACATCCTCTTTTATAGATATAGATTGTTGTATTCTTCAATAGAGTCTTCATGAAAGGTTTCATTTACTACTTTTTGGACATCATTTAAAGGTTTCTTTGGTTAGATTTGATTTAGAATATATAAAAAGGATTTCTTTAAACCCAATTTTCTTAGCTGATTCAATATTTTTTATTGCAGTAACTGATTTCAGTTTGGTAGTGATTTGCACATATTTAGGAGTGATATTTTCTTCTAAACTTTTTAATTCAAATGTATGTCTTCTTTGATGTTTGCTATTTTATGATTCAAGTATTTCATTTTGTAAATTCGTCAAAATAAAAGTTTTTTATGCTAGAAATGTCTACTTTCAGTGTTCTTTATAGTGGCAAACCTGCATAATCTTTCCCATGTTAATTTTATGTAGAATAGGCAAATAACTAACCCTCATATTTTTATCGACAGATATTGATAAAACTTGACATATAATACAGTGGAACTTGGTTATAACGTCATTGAAGGGACCACACAACTAATGACGCTATATCAGAGCGACGCTATAAAAGAGGTTACATAATTTTAATTTAAAACTGAGGAAAAATAGGGAAACACATTTTTTACATGAAATTAAGACATTTAATGAAGGTGATTTGAAATACACCATAAGTTTATGTTTATGACTGACTGAACTACTCTACTATATAAAAAATCAAATTTGAAAATATTGCAATGAAGTTCGGCTTGGTGAATTCAACTGTTGGTTCGATTTTAAAAAACAAGCCCGAACATATGTCTGCTATCTTACGTCCCTCCTCACACGCTCTTATAACTCACACCTTTTCTTCAGCAAAACCTTTCTCCTAACACTTGCCATTATTTTTCAATACTGTATTCGTAAATTAAAATAACGAAAAACAAACTGTAAAAGACATACACTGAACTAACGATATCTGCACGAACTGTAGGTACGTACGATCGGCATCACAGTGCTTTGATGCGACGTGAGTTACTGACACTGACCTTGATGACCGGCGACAGCGGATATAGGGTAGGGGAGGGGGTTGGGGTGGTTAGCGGTAAGACAGCAATAAAATGCCGTTTCTAAAAATAGAATGTAGCTAAACAATAGCCGCAGCCCTCACGTTGCACCACCGACCGAACTTTCTCTATTTAGCTATACGTTGCCTTCATCTCGGCCCGATTTTCTTGACGTTATATACGAGGTTTGAGAATTTACTGACGATATATCCGAGGTTTTTTCCTATGTAAATACATATAGTTTGACGGGACCTAAAAATAAATGACGTTATATCCAAGTTGACGTTATGGCCGAGGCCGCAATAACCGAGTTGCACTGTATTATTAATTTGGAAATTCGCTGAGTACGCAGGTTTGCTGCGATGGAGGTATTTATAATTGCAAAGCTGAACCCTTTACCAGCGTATGATGGATATATCCGCGCATGTTATTTTCACCCAGAGCTGCAAGCGGAGATATACGCCATTTTCATTCTGTGTTGTTTGTTTCTACTCTACTACTTTTTTTGTTGGTCTACTCCCATCTCGCCCATGCATCAGAGGGATGCTCTGCACCCCTTACCTATGGGCACTATATCCCCCAGGTGGGGTGATTCATAGGGCAACTATACATTTCTAAACATAATCAATGTAAAAAAACAAAAAAAGTTCTCCCTATACTAAAATAATTCGCTCGCGAAGGGGTAAATTAAATAAACACAATCCTAAGACAAATTAATTCCATATTATGTGACGTGGCCTCTATATTTTTAGTGGTAAATGAATGGTTGCAAACTTACTGCACAACATGGAGAGGTTCTTTAGAAACATCTCCATAGAAGAGCCAGGGTCTTTGGTAGAACCATAGGTATATGAATAGAGGACCAGCATACTCAGCCAGGAACACTGTGATCCATCCAATCTGCAATCAGAACTCAACATACAGTTGGTAGACCCATAGGTATATGAATAGGGGACCATCATACTCAGCCAGGAACACTGTGATCCATCCAATCTGTAATCAGAACTCAACATACAGTTGGTTGAACCATAGGTATATGAATAGGGGACCATCATACTCAGCCAGGAACACTGTGATCCATCCAATCTGCAATCAGAACTCAACATACAGTTGGTAGAACCATAGGTATATGAATAGGGGACCATCATACTCAGCCAGGAACACTGTGATCCATCGAATCTGCAATCAGAACTCAACATACAGTTGGTAGAACCATAGGTATATGAATAGGGGTCCATCATACTCAGCCAGGAACACTGTGATCCATCCAATCTGCAATCAGAACTCAACATACAGTTGGTAGAACCATAGGTATATGAATAGGGGACCATCATACTCAGCCAGGAACACTGTGATCCATCCAATCTGCAATCAGAACTCAACATACAGTTGGTAGAACCATATGGATAGGGGACCATCATACTCAGCCAGGAACACTGTGATCAACCAATCTGCAATCAGAACTCAACATACAGTTGGTAGAACCATAGGTATATGAATAGGGGACCAGCATACTCAGCCAAGAACAATGTGATCCATCCAATCTGCAATCAGAACTCAACATACAGTTGGTAGGACTATAGGTATATGAATAGGGGACCGTCATACTCAGCCAGGAACACTGTGATCCATCCAATCTGCAATCAGAACTCAACATACAGTTGGTAGAACCATAGGTATATGAATAGGGGACCATCATACTCAGCCAGGAACACTGTGATCCATCCAATCTGCAATCAGAACTCAACATACAGTTGGTAGAACCATAGGTATATGAATAGGGGACCATCATACTCAGCCAGGAACACTGTGATCCATCCAATCTGCAATCAGAACTCAACATACAGCTGGTAGAACCATAGGTATATGAATAGGGGACCATCATACTCAGCCAGGAATACTGTGATCAACCTCTTTGGACTCAGATCTTGAATTAAAACCTGATTTATTCCCATCACTTGCATCAAACACTCAAGAAGATTGGGATTTTCTAACTAAGTTTTCATCCTGGACTAAACTTATTCGAACTTATTCGTGTTGCGTTTCATCAATAATTGTCGTGAATCATCACATCAACTTGGATTTCTTACAACCATTGAATTGAATGCTGCGCATACTAAAATGTTTTCACTAGTACAGCAGAAAAACTTTTCTGGAGAAATTAAATTATTATCTGAACAAAAGGTGTGTCGAACAAACATCAAACGTTTAAGGCTATTTCTTGATCAAAATAATCTGATTTGGGTTGGTGGTCGTCTTTCACACTCAACGTTACCATTTGACGTCTGTCATCCTATTCTGTTACCCAAACAACACAATGTTGTGAATATATTGATTGATCATTACCATAGTGAAATTTCTAGGGTTAATACTAGATAAGAAACTTATGTGGAATAGACACATAGAGGAGGTGACCAACAGGGCTAGTAATAACCTGATGACATGCAGGAGGTATGCGGGGAAGATGTGGGGTTGTAACCCATATATACTAAGAAGTATGTATACCCTGTTAGTGAGGCCTATCATTACATATGGGTGCGTGGTCTGGGCTGGTAGAACCAAAGTTGAAGCAACAAAGAAAGCCCTGGAGAAAGTACAGAGGCTGGCATGCGTTATTATTACAGGAGCCATGAGATCCTGTCCTACTGCTGCCCTGGAGGTGATCTTGAATCTGACACCCCTACACTTTGTGGTAGAGAGAACAGCAAGGGAGACCTTGCTTAGAATGGAGAAGAGTGGCTTTGACACTTCCTCCACAATTTGCGGGGAGCTACTTCCGCCAGGCCTAAGGGACCTGATGAAACGACCAAGGGATTCCATGGTAAGAAAGTATAACTTTGAAAGGAAATTCCATGTGGAGCTAGGAAATAAACTTAGCTGGGACGGGAAAACCCTAAATTCCCTCGGGAATCAGGTCATCAGGTGGTATACTGATGGCTCCAAGACCGAGGAGGGGACTGGTGTAGGGGTATTTGGTCCCAGGATCAAATACAACGAATCACTGGGGCGTTCCCCCAGCATATTCCAAGCAGAGGTCAAGGCCATAGAAAGGTGTGCACACTTCAACCTAAGCAGAGGATACATGAAAAGGGAGATTGTGATCCTCTCAGATAGCCAGGCTGCCATTGGAGCCTTGAGCTCAGCAGCCTTCAGATCCAAGATGGTCTGGGACTGTCGGAGCAGTCTAGATCAATTGGGGAAGAGCAACAAGTTGTCACTACTTTGGGTACCTGGGCACCAAGGTGTCCAGGGGAATGAAGTAGCAGACAAACTGGCTAGGGTAGGGGCAGCCGCCACCCCCTTTGTTGGACCGGAGCCAGGTTGTGCACTGGAGGACTCCTTTTTCAAAAAGAAATTAAAGGAGGAAGAGAAGGAAGCCAGAGGGAAAGCCTGGACTGTTCATTCAGGATGCCGACAGGCTAAGGAAATGCTTGGAGTGCATAATATAAGAAGGTCTGAGACCATGATCAGGCTTAAGAAAAACGATCTAAGGATACTGACGGGATTTCTAACCGGACACTGTAGGCTCAGGGGTCATCTGAGCAAGATGGGCATTGTCCAAGAGGGTGAATGCCGCTTCTGCCAATCTGGGGAGGAAACACCTAGACACCTATTGGCCGAGTGTGACGCGATAGGTCAGAAGAGAGCCAGAAGCTTGGGAACACACCAGGTGGCGGTGGAGGATTTTCCAAAGGTAGAACCCCTCGTTATACTAAACTTTATTAAGGCATTAGGACTAGAGGGGGTTCTCTAGGCAAGAACTAGAGACTAGTCTGGGGGGCACAATAGATCTCAGGTCGCAGTGCAATCTTTCCCCTAGATTTTATCAAGTTTATTATCATTACCATCTGCAACATCTTCATGCTGGCCCCCAACTGGTACAATCCTTATTACGCCAAAACGTGTGGATATTAAGTGCAAGAAATATGATTCGTTCTTGTATCTACAAGATCGTGATTTGTTTCAAAATCAGTCCGAAAAGTAACACTCCACTCATGGGAGACATACCTGGATTTCGTCTTACTCCATGCAGACCGTTTTCATCAACAGGTATTGATTATGCAGGACCATACACCGTCAAAATTCACAGCTTGCGATCCTTCAAACAAGTCAAAGTGTATATCTGCATTTTCGTCTGCTGACAACGAAGGCAACTCATATTGAAGTAGTGACCAACTTAACTACGTCCGCTTTTATCGCTGCTCTTGTCAGATTTACCTCTCAACGCGGCCTAAGCTCGGACATCTACTCAGATGTGTAACTAACTTCACTGGAGCAAGCGCAGAACTGAAAAAGGTACTGAAAGATAATATTAATAACCCCAAATCTCAAGATGAAATACAGGTTTTTGTAACCAGCAAGAACATAAAATTCCATTTTAATCCACCTGCTGCCCCACATTTCGGTGGCTTAAGGGAACATGCTGTAAAAGGCGTTGAACGTCATTTGCAAAGGGTCATTGGCAAGACAGTATTGACACTTCTCGAATTTATGACACTCACAGTTCGCATTGAGGCCATGTTAAACTCAAGACCTCTAACACCTCTTTCATCAGACCCATCTGATTTTTCTGCCCTCACTCCTGGTCACCTCTTAATAGGTGGACCACTGGTGTCACTTCCAGAAAAGTCATTTATAAATACACCTCCAAGTCATCTCAAACATTGGCAATTGACGCAACAGCTCTTTGAGAAAATTTGGCATAGATGGACCCAAGAATACCTCCATACCCTACAACAACGGCATAAATGGACAAATAAAAGTTGCCAAAATATCAATATTGGAGACATGGTCATTGTTATGCAGCCACACTCTAGTCCTCTTCAGTGGCCTTTAGCTCGCGTGGTTCGGGTATTTCCAGGAAAAGATAATATAGTCCGAGTGGCCGAAGTTCGGACATCAGCGGATTATACACTCGTCCCGTCACGAAACTGTACCCACTGCCACGAGATGATACTACACGTTGAAGCACAATGTACTTCAAAGGGGCCGGTATGGTGGGTTGTGACGACTGAGCCCTGCAGCTGATCATATGTTTTTATATTATAAATTATTTTGATTGTTGTTGACTAATGTTGTGATTTGTTATGTTCTTTAAAATAATACATTTCAATTTGTTTTTCAATCCATAAAGTGAGTTTTTTTCCTTTGTATGTATTTTTTCATATATCAAGCAATATTACAAGTAAGTGATATTCATCTATTTTCAACATTAGCCAACAGGCCTGGTACTCCGACGCATTATCCACCAACTGTGTTGCATATCGTAGCAATGTTTCATGTGTGATTGTGACTAACGATGGTGTGTTTTTTTGTGTGTTTGTACGTAATGGCGGAGAAAAATAGTAGGAAGGCTCACATTGAGGAATTCAAACGTCAAGTAATAAAAACCATAGAAAAAAACCAGAATATAAAAAAAGTGGACAGTGCTAAGGAATTTCAAATAACACCAACAAATCTTCAAACATTAGTAAAATATAAATATAAATAGGAGGACAAAGGTGGACTTTCTGGTCAGTGCAAAAAGCTTAAATGGCCCGAATTACAGGACGTTGAAAGTGCTGTCATGATATGCCTGAAACAATGTCGTGACGAAAAAGTATACATTTGGGACCTGTACTTCAGGAAAAAGCTCAACAATTGCCGAGCAATTGGTCTATAATGGTTTTCGAGCAAGCAATGGCTGGTTAAACAGCTTTCAGAAGAGGAATGAAGTAACTTTCAATAAGGTGTGTGGCGAAAGTTGTTGTCGATGATGTAGTGTACAAGGAGTGGAAACAAAATCTGACAGACATTACACAAGCATACAATGAAGATGATGTTTACAACATAGATGAAACCAGCTTGTTCTTCAAATGTCTACCAGACAAAACTTTGACTTTTAAGGGTGATCCCTGCAGTGGAGGGAAAAACAGCAAGGAACGACTTACGGTGATGCTTGGGGCTAATGCATCAGGCACATATAAGCTAAATCCCTTAATAATCGGAAACATTACGTTAATAAACATCACGTCCCTGTCAGCAAAGAATGAAAGACAAATCACTGCCTAAACATTGGGTTTTGTGCAAATCAACATTTTCAGAACCCAACGTGAACACCATTCCCGGTAATTCATGTTTTTGGTCACAGTGTGAGCAAAACACATGGAGAAAATTGAGGAAATTAGTTGCACTTTGTCTGTTTTCTCTCACCTTTTTTGTGCACTGTCTGCATCAAATCTTCATTAACGACCGAAGTATGCCCACTCCGTTATTCATCATGCACATTTGTGCAGCCATCTTTAAATATTCTCATCCATTTCTTTACCATTCCATCACTCATAATATTTTGTCCGTAAACTTCACAGATCTCACGATGAATATCGATCGGTTTTACGACTTTAGCACTAAGAAATCGTATAACACCCCGTACTTCACAATCAGCCCGTCTCACAATTGTCGGAGGCATCTTAAACACTCAGTAAACAACATATACAATAAAGAATCAGACTGTAATTGCATGCTGATGCAATTACAATGTTGAATCTGTACACATTCATAAACACGCGCACACACACACACACACACACACATATATATATATATATTTATGTATGTGTGTGTGTGTGTATAATATATATATACCAAACACACATACATAGATTTCATTTCAAAAACACTTTTATGGGTTTTTGGGTAACCTCAAAAGGATATATTTATCTACTGAAAACTCAAATTCATAAATGTTTATGAAAACAATTTTTTCTTTTCTTCTTTCTCCTTATCCTTAACAAATAGGGGAGTGAAAGTAGAAAGCATTCAATAAACTAAAAATGAAGAAGAGTCTTTCAGTTTTTACTTCTGTACAAGCTCGTATAATTAAGTTTTTACAGAATCACTTTTTTTATTTGCTGTATTTTATTATAAGGTTATTTAGTAGTCTAAACGTTTATACAAAATTTAGTTCAATAGTAAAATCACTGTGCTATTGGACTAAGGTAACCAAGTAAAATTGCTTGGTAAGGTAAGTTTTATCAATATTAGTCATATTCTGGTATCTGCATTGTTTATGTATGCTGAGTGGTAGATTTTTGAGTTCCTGAATCTTTGGTCAGAATCTGAAAAATTTTACATGTTTTAAAAACATGATTTCATAGCCTTTTAGTGTTATTAGTTGCAATCGGCTGTTGGGCTATTATTAACAGACCTGCCTAAGGAACATGTCAGCCTTAGTCAGTAACAAGCCTACAAGAACGTACCATAATCATCATACACTCAATGCTCATTCATACTTGGCTTAAAATACCTACCTTGTGATATGGTCGCCATTTCAATAATATAATCTAATCTAAAATAGAATGATTTTTATTGTGCGGAATGTATTTTGAGTATTTTTTACACCAGGAGCATTTTTGACAATATATAAATAAATTGATAATATTTGAATTCAGATTATTTTAGCAATCTTAAACGTAGGTACATACTTAACAATAACTTTACAGTATATATAATCAAGTGAACAAAATTTAAAGACAATAAATAACACAGTAGAAACAGACCTGTGTATTCAGTGAATTCCTATTAATTTATCAATTACTTGAGATTAAACACACTAAGGTTGAACATTAGTTAACCCATATACCAAATTTAATGTAATCACAGTATTTTTATATATTCAAAAGTTATATTAATGTATGTACACTTCATAAGAGTAACATAGAAAATCAGAAATTAATTAAGTTGGTGCCATGAGTAGTAATAAAACTAAGATTTTTTGTATACATTTGTATATAGTGACTTTCAAGAAATTGCCTATGTTTGAGTCAGCTTATAGGTTAATAAATGTATTGTTAAATATGATACTGTAAACAATATACAATTTAAATGAGATTTTAAAACAATTCTATGTTCAGTTTAAAGTTTGCTAAATGAACACTTCCGAAGGTTTTCATTAAACAGGGTTTTCTTGTATCAAAAGTATTTAAACATTTTTGAACAAATTTGAACTGAAATTTCTTACTTTGATGAGGATTTTTTCTCAGTTCCTCCATCCCATCATACAAATATGAAAGTGTGGTCATGTTACTTACGATGAACTAGATTTATATAAATCATCAGTAATAAAATCTTATGATAGTTATAAAATTATTGCAATTTGATTTAAAATAATAAATATACATCAGAAATTTAAACAATACCTTCACTTAATGACTCTAAACAAACAATGAAACAACAGGTAAACTATCTGTATTTAGATGAGTGTGATAAATTTGAGTTAATATGTTGTAGACTAATCAATATTTTTTATTGTCATACCTGAGGGCCAAGATCTTTGATGTATAATTTTCCACCACTCTTGAGTCCCAGACTTTGCAGTGTTTCATCGTCTTTAAGTGTCTTTCCTTTGGGATCAAGTCGGATACTTTGCCGTTCTGGATACAAGTTGTTTTTTAGTCGCTGCACTCCTCTTTTGACATCTTTAATTGTTGAAGAATTTCTTAGCTGTAAATAAAGACAAATAATGAATACTTTATGTTTATTGACTTGAAGTTTGAAATGTTCTACGAAACAACTGTCAGCTGTGAAACTGGTTGATAGTTAGTTACACATCTCGCTCTCATCCCCACCCTTAAAAAGAGGCTTGAACTTTGTTACCTTGCGACTATCTGGGAAAACCCCTTGGGTGATTGATTCATTGATCAGATGCAGAAGAGGTAGTTCCACCACTTCCTGGCAGTATTTGAAAACCTTCACCAGTACACCATCAATACCTGATCATGTCTTAGGCTTCAATTTTTGAAAAAGTTTTTTTAGGTCATTACTATTTATTTTTTTAATGTATTTAATACAGAGCCTTTGTAATGTTTGATTTGAAATAAGATATTGTGGCATCGCAGCTTCAAAGTTATTTTCTATCAATTCAACATCAATTTTTAAAGATACATCTACTAAAAAATTATTTAATTTGTTACTAACTATATTGGGATTAATAATTTCTTTATTACCTCACGCCACATATTAATATTTAGATTAGTCAAATTATGTAATTATTATTGTACAATTGTTGTTTTTTCTAATTTATTGATGGTTTTCAAGAAAATGTGGTCCTCGATGTTAAGTATTTATTTCACTTATCGAGGCCATTATGTAAACTATGTCATTGAAATAAATAAATAAAATAAATAAATCTATTACGATGGTTAAATTCTTTTGTTTCTCTTTTAAATTTCCCCTCAATTCATCAATTATCTTCCCAGATTCTTTAGCCTTGATGTCCGAATATAATACCCTCCAATTACAATTTTCATCCCTAAGCCTAATTTTTAATTCCTGGAGATTACATTATTTTAGAGATCTGATCTGTTTTTTCTTCCTAATTTTTTCTGGTTTTTAGCGAATTTCCCATAGGGAAGAAGCTATTACCGTAGGTCTCATGGTAAGATTTAAGCCCGGGACCATGTTATTTTTTCATCTAGGTGCCCAGAGTCCAAAAACAATAGTCGTTAAAATTTATATATATATATATATATATATATATATATACATATATATGTATATATGTATGTATGTATACATATATGCATATACATATATGTGTCTGTGAACACGATAACTCTCGTAAAAATGGTCCGATCGAGACCAAATTTGGTAGAGACGTGTATTCCTACAAATGCTCGGACGAGTTCGTAAAACCAGACATATCGGTCAATGAGAACGGGTAGTTTAGGGGGATTTTGTATCCCAAATTGAGGTTTTTTGCGTTTTTCACATGTAATTTTTTAAAATTTCTAATTTTATATTTCACCATTGGAATCAACTTTAAAACTACACAATTAAGTTCCTTATAGTTTTTCTCTATCGCCAACGGTTACCGAGATATTAAAAAATCTAAACACAGTACGTTGTATTGTGGGGCTCCAATGTTAATCTTATGGAGGATAGGGAAAAATTAATATTTCCCATATTAATAAATATTTTTGGATAAAACTTGATACTTAGCTTCATGTGGTTGAGATCTATCCATTTATGCTTAAAACTCATAGTTTATGTGTTTATCATGGCAGCAAACCTGCATACTCTTTTCGCATATTAATCATATAGGGTATAGGAAAAACTCCTTTATTTATGGACAGATGTTGATGAAAGTTGGTATAAATGTTAAGATAAAAATTATTTATGGTAGAAATGATTACTTTCAGTGTTCCTCACAGCAGCTAACCTGCACACTCTTTCCCATGTTAATCTTAAGGAGAATAGGCAAATAATCCTCATTGTTTTTATAAAACTTGTCTTATATTATTGATTTGGAAATTCGCTGAGTACGCAGGTCTGTTGCCACAGGGGTATATTTATCTTAATCTAATAATTATTGCAGAGTGATCAGAAATACAGGGTTCTACAACTAAGCTTTTATGATTTATGCTATTTGTCAAAAAATTGTCAATACGGGAAGCAGATGTTTCAGCAATACAAGTAGAATATTTTATGGTGGTGAACAATCCAAAACCTTTTAAAACATTTTTTAATCTACATATATTTTTATAATTTTTTAACATATTAAGGTTGAAGTCCGATTCCAAGATAAGTGTGTTATCATTTTTGCCAATTTTGCAATCTTCAAAATATTGGTCTAATTTTTCAAAAATAAATGTTTAAATTCCCGTCAGGGCTCCTATACAGCGAGGAGATTATGAAACAGTGTCCGTTTATGTCAAATTTTATTTCACAGCATTCAAATTGTAGGTTGATTGATTTAGCATTTCCTATGTCTAAATTTTTTATATTATTTACAATGCAGTAATTTCTCTTAAAAATAGCTGTGCCAACAAGTGTTATCTGTTCCCTACTGTAATTGTTTAGTAGCCTATACTGAATTGAAATTTGGTTTAATTTTTCATCACCCAAGCCATGTTCATTTACCAGAAAAAAATCAGGTTTTTCCTCATCTAAAAAAATCTCGATCTGTTCTATTTTTTTAAATACCCTATGCTTTCTTTCTACATTTAAATGCAGACCGTGTTTTGTATAACACGATCTCTCCAACATCGACTTTATGCTGAGGAAGTTCCAGTGGTTTTTCAAAAAATTTCTTTTAACAACCTCATTTTGCTTGGTAATCAGCAAATTTTGTGTGATATCCACCTTATAGACCTTATCCACCTTATCCTGTCTGTATAGAGTTTCGACCCAGAACATATCTCCAAGACGGTCACCCACCGCAGCAGCCAGACGGTCTAATTTTTCATCAATTTCAACAATACTGTCTTCATTAAGGTGATTTGTCCCGCCAACCACCACGACCAATTCCCTTCTCCATAATTTAGAGCCACCGTTAGAAAGGTTTCAACAGCGTCATAGATTTCTGACATGGGCCTACCTTAACTACTGAATTTACATTTCGACCTAACCTTAAATCTAGGTCCCTAGCATGACTATCCCCTACCAAGAATATCTTAACTTTTATGCACTCTAGGTCTTTTCAAACATTGTTCTTTACTTAGCCTAAGACAAAGCCTACCACTGTTTTGCAGAGTAGGAAAATCTTCAATGAAGTCTATTGACAATCTCTTGTTTCGGGATTACTTTCCAAAATCACAAACCTATTTGGTGTGTGAAAGTCCGGTAGAGTGGTTTCATTAACTGCACTGGTCCTAGAACTAAGCCTACTATTTTTTTCTATTTTGATTTGTCTGAGCCATCCAAGGTGGCCCTATGTCATATCTCGCCTGACTTAACTGTCTTGTCAGATTACAAACTTTTACCCTAACCTTTTACTGTAGAATTATACAAGAGCTGAGCAATTTTCTTCTTATCAGTCAAACCTTTCATTGTATAATAGTTTTCGAAACATTCCAAATAGCTGGTAAACTTTTCTTATTAAGCATTGAAGTTTTCGAATGTAGCAACATTTGACGTTGTAGACTGAGAGCATTCTTTTCTGTTTTTTCCAGTTGATTTAACAATCGTTTGAACTTGAACCATGTTTGACATCCCACATACAAGTGCTTTTTGTTGTTCATTGAATGTGTTTAAAAGTAAGGTAAACTATTGTGCATCCATTACAATTAACCTGTATAAAATATTAGTGAATCTTGAAACTAGAAATTGAATGTAATTTTGAAAAGGACTTTGTTGAATTTTCAGTGGCTAATTGATTTTCATCCTCGTCGCCAATTAAAATGACTCCAATTAATTATCAAATAATTAATAGATGCCGTTGTGTTATTCAACACAAATTCTAACTCATTTATGTTTACAAAACAAAAACCAATATGAAAATGTATGTCAATAAAATTAGATATAAATGAAATATTGGACAGTCTTAGAGGAGTCATAACAGTCTCCCCCACTATTTTGAACTTGCAGTTGAATTATGAAAGCACAAAGTCCTTGTATCTACACAGTCTTTGTCACCTTGATCTCTCTTGATTCTCAGGAACATGGGCATTGTTTGTTTTTGTTTCCTGGACTACTGATTCCTCTGAATCGTTTGCTTAGGGAGTTGGCGGTCTTTCGGAAATTGACGGGCCTTCAGGAGTTGATGGTCTTTCAGAAATTTACAGTCTTTCAGGATTCGCTAATTGATTATAAGGAGTACAAGCCGTAGTGTTTTCTTTGGTACTGTGTTTAGAAGGCCGTGGAACATCAAACATGTGGATTGGTCCAGCCCTAAAAACTATTGGTTTTGGTATCAAAGTAGACAGCAATTGATCAAATATGTTGTTTTACAAGTCTACCTGACTTGTCAAGGGAAACTACATAGTGTCAAGTACCCAACTTTTAAATTACTTCTCCAAACTCCCAAACGTTCTTGTCGTTTATGAAGAGATGAACTTGAACTCTCTCCCCCTCACATAATGAACGTGCAGTAGGAGAATTTATTGTGGAAACCTTTTGTATGTTAGGAAAAATAGCATCCATTTGTATTCTTAAATTCCTGTGAAGATAAAGTTCTGCCGGTGATTTGCCACATGCTAGAGGAGTTTTCCGATACCAACACTAAGATTTTCTGTACCTTTATTGCCATTGGTGTATTTTCCGAAGCTATGGACTTCAGGCGGCTCTTCAATGTTTTAACAGAGCATTCTGCTAAGCTATTTGTTGCTGGGTATGCCATTTGTTGCTGGCATTTTTGGAAAATGCCATGTAATTTGCAATAAGCTTGGAATGTATCACTTTGAAAAATTGAGGCGTAGTCAGACACCATAACATTTGGTTATTCGTGTGTAGCAAAAATCTGTTCAAGTAAGATGTATGGTGTTGGAGGTAGGTGGTGCATCTTTGATTACTTTTATCTCCGCCCATTTTGATCTAGCGTCAATACACACGAGGAAGTTGAAGCCTTGAAATGGTCCTGTGTAGTCAAAGTGTATTCTTTCCCAGTTCTCTTTCGGGATTTCCAAAAAGTGGTTGGGAGCTTTGAGCGGATTTGACCGTGATAGTGCACAGTTTTTACAATTCACAAGATGCTCAATATCTTTGTCAATAATTGGCCGGTAAAGATAACACTGTGCTAGCTGTTTCATTTTTGTGATGCCAAGATGACTTTTGTGAAGTTCATTAAGAACCTAGTTTGTAAGTAGTGATGGAATGTAGACTCTTTCTCACCAGAAAGTAATGTTTTCGACCAAAGTAAAATCAGAATAATTCAAATTCGTTAGTAGGTCTTTCAAAATCTTAGAGAGCACTGGAACTTTGGCTGTCTCACTCTTGATACTTTCAGCTGTGATTTCATGGCTTGAAATTTGAAAAATAACTTGGCTGCAGATTTGATGTACCTTGTAGATGTGTCTTTTGTAGATTGAGTCTGTGTGAGAGGAGCTCTTGAAAGACAATCAACGTTTTTATTTTCAATGCCTTTTCTAAACACCAACTTGAAGCCTTTTTTGTAATTGAAGCCTGACAGATATTATGCATATCTGAGTTAACGAGCTGAAGTCATTTATGGAAGAGCCTTGTCATGCCTGAAGATCCTAGATATGGGCTGATTATCTTTTAGAAGTTGAAATTGAGTCCCAAATAAATAATAATAGAACTGAGAGACGCCAAAAACTATGGCCTATACTTTCTGGTCTAGTTGACTATAGTTACATTCGGCATCAGTGAGTGAACGTGAGGCATAAGCGATTGGTCTCTCAGTTCTATCTATTAAGTGGCTAAGAACTGCAGTTAGTCCAGTAGGTGAAGCGTCCGCGGTGAGGACTAAGGTAGTTTTGGATCGAAAGTTAACTGTATCTTGTTACTGCAGAGCTCAGTTTTGATTGGTTGAAAAGCCTTTTCACATTCTGGCATCCATTTCCATTTCTTATTTTTGCGTCACAAATGTTGTAAAGGAAAAGTGACAGTTGAAGCATCTGGAAAGAAACAAGATTAGTAAGAAACCATTCCTTAGAATCATCGTAATTCTTCCAATTTTGATAGGCGTTGCATTTCTTTAAGAGCTTGAACTTAGGTAGGAGATTTCTTTATTTTGTTGAACTCTACCCCTCGTCCTAGATATTTTATCTGTTCTTGAAAAAAATGAACACTTATGTTTTTTATGTGTATTTTTATGTGTAAGTCAAAGTCTGAGAGCCGTTGAAGACTGACCTGTAGATTTCTTTTGCACTCATCCATTGTTGAACCATGGCAAATTATGTCATTAAAGTAGTGGTTGTTTTAGACAATCCCTTTAAAATTTGTGTAAGAATTCGGTTGACTTCTCTGTCTTTATTTAAAAGCTTAGACGATTGACACGATATGTTCTATGGTGTGTTGACATTATCTGGATAATACTGAACTCTTCGTCGACTTTGAGGAGCAAATAAGCTTTGTATAGATCGAGTTTACAAAAGTGGAGAGATCCTCTCAAACTATCGAGTACATCATCAATTTTTCGAATAGGATTGTTTGCCTGGACTATTCATTCATTCATACCACATTTGTAGTCGACACAGAGACGAACACCTCCATCTGCCTTAGGAATCACGACTAGAGGTGGCCCTCAATCACTTGACTTAACAGGTGACATGATTCCTTCATTTTCAAGTAAATACAGTTTCTTGTTGACTTGATGAATAAAAGCTTGAGGTACATTCCGTTCACAATTGAAAATAGGCTTTGCTCCTGATTATCCTGATTTATCCTGAGATGTAAAGTTTTGAATGCATCAAATTTTTGGCTCGAAAATTGGTGCAAATTTTTCAAACAGTTCCTCAACTGAATTTTCTTGTTGTAATTGAAGGATAGTAGCGGATCGGTTCATTTCAGTGTCAATTTCACACAGCTCAATACCCAATCACCAGATCCATTGGCGCCCTAGAAGTGTGTCATGACGATGTGAAAGTAACCTTTGATGTGTTTACCCTTGTATGAGACAGAAACTGATATCTTTCCCTCTGGCTTGATTATGTCTCTAGAGTATGAACGAAAAGCTAGTCTTGATGGTTCTACAGGCACGTTTAGATGTAGACGTTTAAAGTCATTCTTCCCCGGAGAGAAAATTTAGCCCCACTATAAAATTCAGAGCATTGCGATCCTTTATTTATACTAACAGAAACAATGTATATATAAATGAAATATTGAACAATCTTAGAGGAGTCATAACAATCGACCTTTTGAGATCTGTTTCCAGACATTGTATTCCAACGATTTGATAACAAATTCCAAATAAAATACACTCTATATAAACCAATATTATATTTTGGTCTCTGCTGTTAATCTGTTACCTAGTAAGGCCTCTATTCTGAATTTTTCAAATAAAATAAATTCACTTTAATCTGGGATTTTAATTACAGTATTTATCTTAAAACTAGCAATATTGTATCTCCTGGTCTATTTATCAAAGAGGTTGACCTTGACTTAATGTTAATCTTTGTTCACTATCATAGTACACGATAAAATTATTTCTGCTATAATATAAAGAAATATTTGTTACAGTCTTAAAATTGTAATGGTTTAAAATTATCAAATTATATCAGATTGATAAAAAGTATTTTGCTTTCTCCTTTTATACAAACAGCAGTATGGTATATATATATATATATATATATATATATATATATATATATATATATATATAGAAAATATTGATTTTGTCAACCTTTTTTAATTTAAGTTGACAGTGGAAACATCTACTTTGAGGTCCCCAGATTTAAAAAAAGTTGGACTGATGTCTGTCTGTCCGTGTAACGACCCCAAGACCACATTGATTGTCTGATTTAATTCGGTATAATGGTAAACTTTGGCAATATATTGAATTTTTAAAGATATTTTACCCCCAAAACCTGAGAACCGAAATGATCTAAATTTCCAAAAAACTGGTTCTAACAATTTTGATTAAATTTTCATTAGGATCCAAAATAATATGACTCCACCTGAATGTATGATTCAGTTAAAAAGTTTTTGAACCTAAAAGTTTAAAATAATCCATTTTTCCTGACAAAAATATAAAATATATTTAACTTATTTAACACCATTTAAATCAGCTCAAAAACAAACAAATTAATATCTTGGATTTATTATCTATATTTCTACAGTTGCGGAAAAAATTTAAATTTACCATCTGCAGTAAACACAGTTCGTTGTATGAGGGCACCCAATATTATTGTAATGGTGAATATGAAAAAATAAATTCATATTTATTAGTCAACCGTTAAAAAAATTGGTACATAGATAGCATGGGAGAGTCCTCAGCCTGTCAACCAATTTAATCGACTCAAAACAGTTGTTATTATTTGGGGGGTGAATTATTCAAATTGGTAAAGTTACAAAAATATAAATATTCTGTGGTTAAGTCAACTTAAATTGTATAAATATAATATCTGAGATTAAAACTATCCACATTTTCAACCCTCCAAAACTCCTTATTTCTCTATCCTCTGCCAAATCTTTAATAAAGGCTTTAGTGTATCAGCCCTAAATTAATAACTAACTTCTGGCACTTACAGTATCTAGTGTACCAATGGGCTTGTTCCCAGATGTGTTGAAGATTTGGATCTAGAAAAAAACCACAAATATTTAATGTAGCCAAAGAAAATGTAGAGTAAATAAAAACACATATTTAGAATAGTAATACAGTTGAGCGTCGATTATCCGAAGCTCGGTTATCCAAAACGTTGGTTAACCAAAACACATTCAAACATGAAACAATGAAACCGCACCGAACTTGAGTTAAACCATCGGCGGTAGTAGCAACTTAGTGCTGCTGACGTGGCTAAACTCGCGTTTGCGTGCAAAATTAACGTTCAAAGAACTTTTTTAAGCTTTTTTCTTTTGGATTATTGAAAACTCAGAATGTTTTTGTACTTTATAAAGAGTTTTTTTGTATCTTTTTGTGAGTAGCATATTATAAGGAGTAAATTATAAAGTTGTTCCATTCTTTATTAGATCTATGTACATTGAATATATATTTTCCATCCGTGACCGATAAACCGAAAATTCAGTTATCTTAGTACCTTATTGTATCGGATAATCAACTCTCTACTGAATTCGTAATTCAGAGGCCGTGGTTCGGATTCCACATTAAACTGTAAGACCCTTAGTTGCCATTGGCTGTTAGGCTATTAAACTGTTGGTCCCTTAGTTGCCATCGGCTGTTTGGCTATTAATTAACAGTCCTGTCTAAGGAACATGTCAGCCTTAGTCAGCAACAAGACTACAAGATCGCGCCACAATCATCCTACACTAATTCCCATTCATTCTTGGCTTAAAATACTTACCTGGGTAGGTTGCCATTTCAATAATCTAATCTAATCTATATGTATTCTTGACTATAGTAATGAAAATACTTTAAATATTTTTGTAGGCATGAATATTAATAAACGAAACTAAATCTAGGATAACTAACGAAATTACTTCCTTAATTGATTAAAACACCATGTAAATTTTTACTTATGATTAAAATATATCTGTAATATAAAAATGAATCGTAAAATGTGTTGGTAAGCGCATAACTCAACAACGCCTGGACCAATTTGGCCAATTCTTTTTTTAAGATGTTCATTGAAGTCCAAGGATGGTTCTTACGGCAAGAAAAAATCGAATAATTGCCAGGAAACCCCTGAAAACAGCCCTTTAGAAAAGGATCCCATATACTATGGAACCAGAACTTTGTTTACACTATAAATATTTTCTTTTCAACAGCTGATTGCTATACTTTATATGTTAGTTGAAGATATAGACGACAGATTGAAGCACTTGCATTTGTTTATGTTTTTTTATTTTGTTTACATTTGTTTTGTTGGTTATCGAGTGACTAAACATTTTACATTTTTAACTGTGACTTCTTATTGCACATTTTCATACTGTGTTACGTTATTTTAGTTTATAATGGTATGGACTATTGCACGCACTTTCCCTACACTACCATTAACTCTATTCTAAATACTAAGGACTGCCGACAACAACCACAGGGGCCTGGGGGAGCCCCAGCTAGTTTATCTATATAAATATAATTAGAGTTTTGTCTGTACATTGTTCAGAATTATTCATTTTTTAGTTATTCTTACTTCTCGTGTGTTAGAGAAGCCGAAACCGGTCTTATCTCAATTTTTTTCTGTCTATTTGTCTACGACGCTCCAGGAGGCATTTTACGCCGCCTTCTCCGAAAAAACAGGACAACTGATTACAATGAAACTTATTTAATGAATTCTCTACATTCCAGAGACGGTTTATAAATGCTTGAAATCACCCGCCGCCTCTTGAAGAGTAAATAACGAACATTTAAAAACCCACTTTTACGCGATATTACTCACATTACTCACAAAAACAAACAGCTGTCAAATCAATATTAGTTAGTTTATGTTGGTCATTGATTGTAAGCCCATTTCTGTCCCAAAACTGCCCGTTCCGATTGACCGATATGTCTGGATTACGAACTTGTCCGTGCAAATGTAAGAATACACATCTCAACCAAATTTTGCCTTAATCGGACCATTTTTAGAAGAGTTATTGTGTTCACAGACACACACACACACAAATATATATATATATATATATCTTGATGTTTGTAGAAATGTGTCAAATGACTTAATATAATTATTCAACTGGTTTTTAGTATAAATAGATAGTATAAATGAAAAATGAAAATTAAAAGTTATGCGAATTTTCGTTTAACAAATATGTAAACGTTTTCAAGCATTTAGAAAATAGAGATGATAGAACAATAACAATAACAAACAGTGACTAAATATTTTAACAGGTGATCTATTGTCTAGATAGAAAATTAAATTAGATTAAATATGGAACATATGATTTGGTACATTTCAAAATAAAGACCCAAAATTTATAACAGAGTATTTTCCTGGACTTCATAAAATTAACACTGTAATGAAAGCAGCATTTAACGTTTTAAAATCTTCCCCTGTAACTCAAAATTTATATACCAGACCACCTCGTGTTGTTTTCAAAAGGCCAAAAAATTTAAAAAACATGTTGGTGAGACCCAAAATTCAAAATTCCCGGCCTACAGAATTAGGTAATTGTCATGGCTGTGAACCATGCCACAAGCCCCGTTGTGGAATTTGCAAAATTATGTGTAATTCCACTGAATTTAAAAGCAGTGTGACTGACAAAGTTTATCCAATAGTTGGAAAGTCAACGTGTGAAACCCACAATGTGATTTACCAACTATCGTGTAAACATTGTCCAAAAGACTATATTGGTCAAACATCGAATTCACTTCGAGTTCGTATGACTGGCCATCGTTTTGATGTGGTACATGAAGATCAAAGGAAACCTATTTATAATCATGCTTCTCACCACAACCAAAATTTTGAAGGCTGCTATGAGCTTAAAGCCCTTCACAAAATTAAACCACATCAAAATGCAAAAAGTAACCAACTAATTTTGAGAAATTCTGAATTGGCACACCAGTTGGTTCTAAAATCAAAATTTCCATCCGGTTTAAATTTAAGATAAGTTGATAAAAAATGATAAAAAACAATTCAACTCAATTGAAACTAACATTTTAAAAATTACATGTATAAACCTCTATATTTATTTATTTTGAAATGTACAAAATCATATGTTCCATATTTAAAATTTTCTATCTAGACAATCGATCACCTGTTAAAATATTTAGTCACTGTTTGTTATTGTTATTGTTCTATCATCTCTATTTCTAATTGCTTGAAAACGTTTACATATTTATTAAACGAAAATTCGCATAACTTTTCATTTTCATTTTTCATTTATACTATCAAAAACCAGTTGAATAATTATATATATATATATATATATATATATTTTTTTATTTATTTATTTATTTTAACAACTATTGTTTTTGGCCTCTGGGCACCTAATGACAAAAAAAACAGCTTCTTCCCTATGGAAAATTGGCTAAAAAGAATCGTAATTAGCATTTTCATTTACTACATTACAATTAATGATGCTTCTTCAAACCTCAGATAGACTTAAAATATCCATCGCTGAAGGTCTGCAGCTCTTGTACTCTTGTAAAAATGGTCAGATTGTGACCAAATTTGGTAGAGACGTGTATTCCTACATTTGCTCGGACAAGTTCGTAAACCAGATATATCGGTCAATCGAAACACGTAGTTTGGGGGGGTTTTGTACACAGAACATTGTATTTTGGGGATCCAATGCTACTCTTTTCACATTTTAATTGTTCAGGGAACAGGTAAAATCCTTTATTCATGGACTGATGTTGATGAAAGTTGGTATAAATCGTCAAAATAAAATTGTTTAGGATAGAAATGCCTACTTTCAGGGTTTCTCCCAACAGCTAACCTGTATACTCTTTCCCATGTTCATCTCATGGAGAATAGACAAATAACCCTCATATTTATCGACAGCTATTGTTAAAACTTGCCATATATTATTATTATTATATTGATTTAGAAATTCGTTGAGTAAGCAGGTCTGCTGCAACAGGGGTATTTGATTTCACTTACATGATTATCTCTCATCACAGATCTCCACCTCAGACCTTGAAGAGAGCGGGGATTGTTATGGTCATGGATTGGTTAGGTAGGTTGTATTGGTAAAGGTTGGGATTAGTTCTACCCTGATCTGTGGTACACATCAAAATACTCCTGCAGCGTGTAATATGGTCTTTCCAATAGATATTTTTGTAGTTGGCTAGTTTTTCTTTTGTTTGTTCTGATATTTTCCATAAAAATGTTTGATATTTTTGATCCAATATAGTTTTGGAGACTACGGAATTTTTTAATCGATTGTATGGGAGGTAAATGTTTTTGTGCCTGGTTTGGAAACTATAAACTTCTAATTTTGTCTGCAGGCTGTACTTTAGACATGTGGAGACAGTTTCAAAGGCTAAATGAATATTTATTATTTTAATAATTTTGTACTGCTCTGCTTGATAATTTGGCAACTAGAAGACATGGGTCCCTGAACAATTTACTACCTCCATAGAACCTGTACTTACTTTACGGACACACGCAAAACTTATTTTTTCAGTTCCGTACCACATTTTTCATGGGATGGAACATACTGTTTTTATTTGTGTCCTCTTGAGCCACATCCTAAAGCAAAGACGCTGACGACACTCCATTTGAGATATAAAAACACGAACATCTCCCCTATACATAATATAGTTAAATAACAAAATTAATTTTGTTATCATTATATGACTAGTTTTTCTGACACTGAGTACATACCACACTCACTATTCCACAAAGCATCGACCAGTATGTCACGCGTCATATCTAACACACCATGTAAAAAAAATAAACCAATTGCCACTTCTTAGATTTAATTACCATCTACCTATTGATTATGTACTGTTGCTCTACAAAGCACTTATAAATAATTTTAATTAAAACCGACTCAAATGATTTCCTACCACATCTATATGTATCTCACATCATTCAGTAAAAAACTCTGTAAAATCAGATCACTTGTATGTACCCCCCTGATTGGTTTAACTTGTTGACACTTAGATATGCTCTCTTGATTTAATTTTAGAGTTTTTACTGATCTATCTAAGGGAACACAACTTTCGTAAACAGGAAATGTTGTTTAATATCGAATTATTATGCTTTTTTCCGATGCAAGAAATCCATATGAGGCCTGAGTTTATAGTTTAGAGGTGCCTAAATACCAAAAAAATATTCGTTAAGAACTATATTTATTCAGGTGTCCCCAAATGGCGGATCGTCTCCTGATTTTTTCAGGACTGTGAGGTCGAATTCACAAACAGTTTTTGGCGAAGCTGCATACCCCATAGGTGAAGGTTTCAGTCCAATAAACTTAATTTGAAGTTAAAACAAACATTACACCTGACCATACAACATCTTATATATGAGATAGTTGCAATAATAAGCAGCGTTACAACCACTGAATACATTAATGTACCATAGTCAGTAAATAGACAATGCTCTGCTGTGCTGTTTCTCATAGCTTTAAGGTATCATTATCATTATTTTTATGGAATTAAGGTTTTTTCTAGTATTCTTGAGTTAATCAGGTCGTTGTCTCACTGAATTCAAGCACTTTAAAAAAAAATATCACTACCAGTACTATGATAGTTATTATTCATATAAAATTTAGAGACCGATAAATAGAGAGAGAAAATTTATTTATTATTTACACCTTCCAGCCATTGTAGGTTGCTTAAACAAAGAATACTTTTACAAATATTTTTTTTAATTATACAAATGATTTTTGAGGATGATTGCTGATTATTTTACTGCCAATAGTGCAAATTCATAAAGTTTATTTTAATTAAGGCCGAAACGTTTCTAAAAAATCATCATAAATTTTGATATTGTTTCTCTTGAACCAATAAATAAACCAATAACCTAAAAATTTTGAATTTTGTATTCATTTTTATAAAATTCAATTATTGAACTATAAATTTGGATCTTTTTAATGTCTAGTTCTTCTGGCAGTTTTCATTAGATTCAAAACGAATCGTTGGAATCAAAGATGTTTTATATCTTAATATTCTTCAGATAAACTTGATGTTATGTGTTCCTATTGATGTGAAATAAAATAACTATTTATAATTTTGTTTTTTTCATCTAGCAGCCTACCTAGTTTTAAAATGTACATTTTTTTAAATACTAAAGGAAAAGTATAATGTGTATAGTTCAGATAGGACCTAACTTTATATTTAAAGAACAACTATATAATGAATTAAAGCTACTTACAGATAATGTTCATTCAATGTTAAAAAAGTGCTAAAATTCTAAAACTTAAAAACTTTTATACATTCAAAATTTAAATCACTGTTTTCCGGGGGGGGGATAAATAAGGATGAGAACTTAACCGATTTGATTTTTAGCAGACTGATGCGGCCCAGTCTTATAAATGTAAGAATTTTTGCTCTATCTCCACTGGTTACCGGGATATAAAAAAAACTAAACACAGTACATTGTATTTTGGGACTCCAATGTTAGTCTCATGGAGGATAAGAAAGAATTAATATTTCACTTATTAACCTTCCATCCATTCAAGGTAAAAATCATATTTCTTGTGTTTATACCTAACCTGTAGCTAACCTGTCTTCTCTTTTCACATGTTAATAATATAGAGAATAGGCAAAGTTCTTTATTTATGGACAGATGTTGATAAAACTTGGTATATGGTCAGAATAAAAATTTTACCTGATAAAAATGCCTACTTTCAATGTTCCTCACAGCAGCAAACCTGCATACTCTTTCCCGTGTTAATCTTAAGAAGAATAGGCAAATATGAACCCATATATTTATCGACAGATTTTGATGAAACTTGACATATAATATTATTATTACATTATATATTTGGAAATTCGCTGAGTACCTGGTTTTTCAGACAAGTTCCTGGTGGTATGGCCTAGGTTCTGGCTACTGCATTCCTTTCTAGGAATGTGTTTTTGATTCAATGATGATCAAATAGGGGGTAGATATTAAATTTGTTTTAAAATTTTTAGTATTACTGATTAGAAATTTTTTAATATAATTAATGCTAGTTTTAAAGTATGGTTTTATTCTGGCTGGTGGCACTTTTAAATTCTTAGGTTGGGTTCCTTCAGTACTGTAGGCAGTTGTGTAAAATGTGGGATTTCTGTCTGTGTACCTATGTTGATACCATCCATGATAATGATTGTTTTCTTTTGTGGGAGGTATACTGTAGGAATACGTTAAGCCTATCGAGAAAGTCTGGTAGTTTTTCTATTGGGGATCGACATCAATATTCACGTAAACGTTTTGTTTCCATGGCTGAGAGCTGAAAGGGTAGTTCCCATGTATGTTACATCTATCCAATACTATAATACGAGGTTAGCAAGGTTTGTACATATATTTGCACACGGATCTCAAAAACGGCTCTAAGGAATTTAACCGAACCTGCTCTCGTAGTGTACTAGATTGCCACTGGGCATGTCTATAACCAAGCACTTTCTACTCCTATGCACTGAGTGGCTGAACCAGCTAACGCGTTACGCTGACGAGCGTAACGTTCTAGCCATTCGGAAGTGCTAGGGTTTGAATCCCAACCATGAGCAATCCAAATTTGGCTTGCAAATGTGTGGTATAGCGGAGAGGAGGGCCCACCTTAAATAAACGATGGCCGGCTTGGGTGGAAATTGACGGCATTTGTAGGCTTAATTGGGATTGCAGTGGACACCTTTCTTGCTTTTGTGGTAAGTGGTTAGTAGTTCCCATGTATGTTACATCTATCCAATACTATAATACGAGGTTAGCAAGGTTTGTACATATATTTGCACACGGATCTTAAAAATGGCTCTAAGGAATTTAACCGAACCTGCTCTCGTAGTGTACTAGATTGCCACTGGGCATGTCTATAACCAAGCACTTTCTACTCCTATGCACTGAGTGGCTGAACCAGCTAACGCGTTACGCTGACGAGCGTAACGTTCTAGCCATTCGGAAGTGCTAGGGTCTTGCAAATGTGTGGTATAGCGGAGAGGAGGGCCCACCTTAAATAAACGATGGCCGGCTTGGGTGGAAATTGACGGCATTTGTAGGCTTAATTGGGATTGCAGTGGACACCTTTCTTGCTTTTGTGGTAAGTGGTTATAAGGGGGGGGGAGCATGTTTTATGCTTTTTTTTATTTAAACTTTGATATTTCAAGAAGATATTAGTAATTATTTTTATGTTACAGTTAAGAGTAAAAAGCTTGCCACTTCTAGGGTTAAGGCCTACTGACTAATTTATTTAGCTTAAATATTTGTGCAGCTGATTTTATAGCCATTTTGGGTTTTTATTCCCATATGATGGAGTAATTAACTCCAAACTTTAAAATCAAAGCAACAAACTCATAGCTTATAAATATTAGTATTTCTCTAAAAAAACTGGATTTGTAATAAAACTTGCAAGTAGTAAATTGGTTGGGGAAAATTCCAAGATGAGCACTACCTAATACCAAAATTGAAGATATTTTCGCAAATATGAGTGGCGGCAAAATATTTTGTACACTGGACTTTAAGAATGCTTACCTAAACCTACAAATGGATGAGGCCAGTGCTGACATTCAAACCTTAAGCACACATAAAGGCCAGTTCCGAGTTAATCGCCTCATGTTCGGCGTTAAAGTAGCTCCAAGAATTTGGCAAAGAATCATGGACAAGGTCTTATTAGATGTAGAAGGCACTCAATACTTCTTTGATGACATAGTCATTCAAGGAAAATCAGAAGAATAGTTGATCAATCGATTGAAAATAGTTCTTAAAAGAATAAAATTGAACAGACTGAGGTTAAAGAGATAAATGGATATTTCTTCACTACAAAATTGAGTACCTAGGTCACACTACAGATGTCACCGGAATTCATAAATCAGAGAATAAAGTTAAGGCTATCAGAACACTTACGAAGCGGGAAGAAAAATATAGCCAAATTGATAAGGAGGCTACTGGAATTTACTAGGGACTAAAAAAGTTCTTCCAATACTGCTATGGGCGTCAATTTATTCTAGTAATGGATCACAAGCCGTTAGTCACAATATTTAATCCTGAAAAAAACCTACCCTCCATGTCAGCTACTCGACTTTTCAACTATTCACACTTCCTATCAGGTTTTGACTACCAAATAGAGTTTAGACGAACAAACGATCATTGAAATGCATACTTCCTTTCAAGGTTTCCTGTCGAAAAACTGTCAAATTCCAGCATGGACCAAACTGATATTTTCTATGTGAAACAAATTGGAACGATCAACTGGGATCCATGCAATCGCGCCACCACATTTTTCTCCATGTTTTCTCTCTGAAAATATATTGTTGCTCACCTAAAGAAATCATGAAGGTGGTTAAAATAAATAAAATTTAGTTAGGATTATTTTTATTGTCGGCTAAAACATGGAGGAATGACGAGAAAAATGTAGTCGCACGATTGTAATATCGCGTACATAAAGTCCCCCAATCGACTTAAACCATAGTCTTATTGCACCCGTCACAGCAGACCTGTGTACTCAGCGAATTTACAAATCAATGATATAATAGTAATTATATATGATAAGTTTTATTCAAATCTGTCGATAAATATGAGAGTTATTTTACTATTCTCCATAACATTAACATAGAAAAGAGTATGCAGGTTTGCTGCTGTGAGGAACATTGAAAGTAGGCATTTCTTACTGTACTTCCCTGTGGGAAATAGGTTAGATCATGGGTATGTCTAAAGGAATGTTTTAAGTTCATCTAAACAGCTGTTCTTATTCTTTTATATTTAAAATTCAATTCAATAGTTCTGGTAGTTTCTATGGAAACCTGTTACATATTTTCCATTTTTAAAATCACCAACACCCCCCATTGCCTATTCTCTATATGATTAACCCTAGAAGTGGCAAGCTTTTTACTCTTAACTGTAACATAAAAATAATTACTAATATCCTCTTGAAATATCAAAGTTTAAACAAAAAAATCTTAAAACATGCCCCCCCCCTTATAACCACTAGCCACAAAAGCAAAACAGGTGTCCACTGCAATCCCGATTAAGCCTACAAATGCCGTCAACTTCCACCCAAGCCGGTCACCGTTTATTTAAGGTGGGCCCTCCACTCCGCTTTACCACACATTTGCAAGCCAAATTGGGATTGCTCATGGTCGGGATTCGAACCCTAGCACTTCCGAATGGCTAGAACGTTGCGCTCGTCAGCGTAGCACGTTAACAGGCTCGGACAATCAGTGCCTAGGAGTAGAAAGCGCTTACTTGGTTATAGACCTGCCCGGTGCCAGGCTCTAGTACTACGAGAGCAGTTTCGGTTGTTTGCCCCCAGAGGGCAAGACAGTCTCGTAGGCGATTGTGTCGAACAAGAACATTAAACTCACAACAGATGCCTCCACTTGCCAATTCTTATTGAATATGTAAATGCGTCGTAAATTACGACTTTGCCATTTCTAGGGTTAACATGGGAAAAGAGTGTGCAGGTTAGCTGCCACGATAAACACATAAAATATGATTTTTAAGCATAACTGGATATATCTCACCCACATTAAGGTAAATATCAAGATTAATATAAAAATATTGATTGATAAGTGAAATATTAATCTCTTTTATCCTCCATAAGATTAACATTAGCCCTACTTACTTACTTACTCCTTGGCGCTACAGCCCGACGTGGACCTTGGCCTCATTCACAATGCGCCTCTAAACATTTCTATCTCTTGTACTTTCCTTCCATCTTCTTATATTGAATTTTCTTAGATCTTCTTCTACGTCTTGCTGCCATCTTCTTCTAGGTCTTTCCCTCTTTCTCACTCCTATTATGTTACTGTTCAATATTTTCTGTAGCCTATCTTCATTCATCCTCTCTACATGGCCAATCCAACGTATTCTGGATGATTTAATAAATCTAACAATATCTTCCGACCCAATTATTTGATTTATTTCATGATTATGTCAGACTCTCCAAACCTCTCCGTCTTTTACTGGGCCACACATCCTTCTATACATTTTCCTTTCAAAGATTCGCAGAGCTTTTATATCTTCGGAGGTTAAAACCCATGTTTCCGACCCATATGTTACAACTGGTCTTACCAACGTTTTGTAAAGTCTAATTTTTGTGTTTTTTGTTATAAGTTTTGATTTCAAAACTTTCCAGTTGGCATAAAAAGCTCTGTTACCAGCCATTATCCTGTTTCGTATTTCATTTGAGATCAGGTTCTTTGAGTTGAGAGTCGTTCCTAGGTATTTAAATTCTGTCACTTCCTCAAAGGCATGCTCTCCTATCTTAATACCATCAGGAGCTATTCTACTTTCTCCTTGAGAAATCTTTAGATATTTTGTCTTTTCAATATTGACAGTCAGCCCAATCTTCTTGCATTCCTTCTCTAGATCTAAGAACATTTCTTTTAGGGCATTCATGTTCCTTGCTACCAGGGCAATGTCATCCGCATAAGCACATATCTGTTTGGATTTGTAAATTACACTTCCGCTTATGTTCATTTTTTCAATTGCGAAGTTCAGTGCAAGGTTGAACAATACTGCTGATAGCGAATTGCCTTGCTTAACTCCGGTGCCTATCTTAAAAGCAGAGCCCTTTCTGGATCCAACCGTTACTGCTGTCTTGTATCATCACACGTTATTTTTACAAGTCTAACTAATTTACTAGGAATCCTTTGCCTAATTTGTGTTTCGTATAACTTACTTCTATTTATGCTGTCAAAGGCCTGTCCGAAATCAACAAATAGAATATGCAGATTTACATTATACTCATAACATTTCTCCATCACTTGCCGCATGACGAATATCTGATCCACCGTACTTCTTCCTGGCCTGAATCGACATTGGTATTCTTTAAGTTGTTTTTCTGCATAATCACTTAATCTCTTTTGTAAGACTGCTGCAAACACTTTGTACGTTACATTAAGTAGAGTTATTCCCCTATAATTTTCACGCTTCATCTTGTCACCCTTTTTGTGTATAGGGCAGATTATATCATTCTTCCATGCTTCTGGCATCCTTTCCTCCCTCCAAACCTTGCATATTAAACTATGCAGTTCGAACAACAGGTCTTGGCCGCCATGTTTTAGAAGCTCGACAGTAATCAAGTCCTCATCAGGAGATTTGTTGTTTTTCATTCTTTTAATAGCTTGCTCTACTTCGTTCAATGTTGGCTCCTCAATACAAATTTCATCATCTGGTATATTGACCTGTCCACTATCTAACTCTTCAAAATTCAACAATTTTTTAAAGTATGTAGACCAATTTTCTATTACTTCATTTTCCTCACTTATTATTTGCCCTTCCTGATTTTTACACATGTTGAGCTTTGGTTGGAACCCATCTTTTATGCTTTTTATACTTCTGTATAAATTTCTACTTTCATTATTTTCTCTCATTCCTTCTATGTCACTTATTTTCTTCTTAAAATGTTCTCGCTTTTTCCTTCTGAGAATACTTTTTGTTTCTCTTCTGACTTCTACATATCTCTGCCATTTTAACCTTGTTCTCTTCTGCAACAGTTTTCGTCTTTCAGAGTTTTTTCTTTCAATCGCCTCCCTGCATTCGTCATCAAACCACTCTGAATTTCTCGACCTTTTCTTTTCTCCTAGACTTTCTTCAGCTGCTTCTACAATAGCACTTTTCAGCCCTTCCCATTTTGAATCTATCTCTTGAATATCTTTTATTCTATACTCATCTATCTTTCTTGACATCACAGTGATGAAGTTTCTTGCTTCAGTATCATTTTTCAATTTGTCTGAATCCCATTTCACTCTTCTCTCTGTCTTATCTTTCATAATGTTTGCTATCCTTTCTCTCAAAATTGACTTCACCAAATAGTGATCTGAGTCACAGTTGGGCCCCCTACAAGTCCTCACATCAAGTACCGATGATGCATGTCTTCGAGATACAAGAACGTGATCAATTTGGTTGACTTCATCTGTATTTGGCACTTTCCAAGTGCCCTTGTGAATTTTCTTGTGATTGAAACATGTACTTTTGATAACTAAATCTTGGGCAGTTGCAAGTTGACAAAGTAAAGTACCATTTTCTGTTGTTTCCTCATGTAGTGTATATTTCCCTGCAACATTTTTTACAAAATCTTCCTTACCTATTTTTGCGTTGAAGTCACCCATAAGGAGAATCAGGTCATATTTTGGTATTAAACTATACTTTTATACTTTATACTTTTATCTGAAATGGCGACCTACCCAGGTAGGTATTTTAAGCCAAGTATGAATGAGGAATGAATGTAGGATGATTGTGGCGCGATCTTGTAGTCTTGTTACTGACTAAGGCCGACTTGTTCCTTAGACAGGACTGTTAATTAATAGCCCAACAGCCGATGGCAAATAAGGGACCTACAGTTTAACGTGGAATCCGAACCACACCCTCTGAATTACGAATTGGTCTAATTATGAGGATGTTCTTTGTGGATTAACGTAGTATTCAATAGTGCGGACGTTAATCCACACAAGAGAACACCACAACCACCGCCATCTCTCACAACTATCCACAATTCGTGACCTCCAAGTAGCTGGATTACAGGATGTCGCCACCATCCCAGTCTTTCTTAATACACTACATTCCTTTCTTAATATATCATAAAACTCTTCCTTTATTTCTTCATCTTTTTCGTCTGTTGCTGCATAAATTGACATTAGATTAACATTAGAGCCCCAAAATACAACATACTGTGTTAAGTTTCTAATAACTCGGTAACCGCTGGTGATAGAGAAAAACTTTAGAGAACTAAATTGTGTAGTTTTTTAAGCTGATTCTAATGGTGAAAGATAAAATTTAACTGGAATAGTTTAAATTACACATGAAAAACAAAATCTCAATTTTTGAGTACAGATCCCCCCTCAAACTACCCATTCCCATTGACTGATATGTCTGGTTTATGTACTCGTCCGAGCAAATGTAGAAATACACCTCTCTACCAAATGTGGTATCGATCGGACCATTTTTACGAGATATCGTGTTCACAGACAGACAGACAGACACAAACACACACACACACACACACACACACACACACACACACACACACACACACACACACACACACATATATATATATATATATATATATATATATATATACAGGACTTTAATTAACACCCTGTATATATATACAGGATTCATTAAAGTTGGGGACAAACTTCGAGGGGTGATAGTACTCATCAAAATAAACAAAAAATTTCCTTTAAACATATGTCAAAAAATCCTTCGTTTAGCCGCCATTTTGTATTTTATACAAAAAACTTTATATATAAAGAACTATATAAGATATACAGTAGTAAGCAAAATTTGCACACATGTTTATTGGCCAAAGAAAAAAATGTTCTCAAAGTATCATTAAGTTTGCTTTTATATTTTCAAAATGGCGGCGGTTCTTAAAGTTAATGGTTTTTTTGTTATTTAACCTAAAACATTTTTAACCGCCGTCAATTTGAAAATATAAAAGCAAACTTGATGATAATTTCAGAATATTTGTTTCTTTAGCCAATAAATATGTGTGCGAAGTTTGGTTTCAGTATCTTAAATAATCATTTATATATAACGTTTTTTGTATAAAATACAAAATGGCGGCTAGGGGCTAAACGAAGGATTTTTTGACATATGTTTATTAGAAATTTTTTGTTTATATATATATACTTATATATACTTATATATATATATACTTAAAGCCCTATATACTTAACTTATATAAGCTATAACTTATGCAACTTAACTTAACTTATAACTTAAGGTATATAACCTATAAGCTTATATACTTAGCTTAAAGCCCTTCACAAAATTAAACCACATCAAAATGCAAAAAGTAACCAACTAATTTTCAGAAATTCTGAATTGGCACAACAGTTGGTTCTAAAATCAAAATTTCCATCCTGTTTAAATTTAAGATAATTTGATAAAGAACGATTCAACTCAATTGAAAATAACATTTAAAAATTACATGTATAAACCTCTATATTTATTTTAAATGTAACCAAATCATATGTTCTATATTTAAATTTAAATTTACTGTTGAGACAATCAATCACCTGTTTAATTATTTAGTCTCTGTTTATTATTGTTTATTGTTCTCATTTCTATTTTCTCAAATGCTTGAAAACGTTTATATATTTATTAAACGAAAATTCGCATAACTTTTCATTTTCATTTTTCATTTATTCTATCAAACAAGTTGAATAATTATATATATATATATATAAAATACCTATATATATTTATATAAATTTAACGACTATTGTTTTTGGCCTCTGGACTCCTAACAACGTAAAAATAACATGGTCCCGGGCTTAAGTCTTGCCATGAGACCTACGGTAATGGTTTCTTCCCTATGGGAAATTTGCTAAAAGGATGAAAATATGCAACTGTTGCAACTAGCTTTGGAAACTGGACAATCCCTGGAGCCCTTTGGTTATCATGATGGTGTGGTTGTATCATGAAAGGTTGGAGGGTAATGATTCCCAGCTCTTTACAAAAAAATGTACTCCAAGAACTACATTTCGGACATCTGGGAATGGTTAAAACCAAAGCCTTGGCACAAAGTTTTTGCTTATGGAAGGGATTGGACAAAGACATAGAAGATAGTATTTCTAAATACAGGCAGTGCACAGAAAAACAAAATTTACCCAAAGAACGAAATCAACCATCCTCGGGAACCAGCAAGTCAACCTTGGGAACGGATGAATATAGATTCTGCCAGCCCCATCAACGGAAATTACTTCTTTTTGGAAGGGATTGGACAAAGACATAGAAGATAGTATTTCTAAATACAGGCAGTGCACAGAAAAACAAAATTTACCCAAAGAACGATCAGTCAGATAATGGTCGTCAGTTTACCTCTTCTGAATTTAGTACATTTTTGGAAAAATGTGGTAACATACACAAAATTACAGCTCCTTATTATCTTTAATCTAATGGCCAGGTTGAACGCTTTGTACAAACAATAAAAAAAACCTATAAACTGTAGGCCTATGTCACATGAACCTGTTATAGCCTAATAGAAGAAAAGCTCCACCAACTGCTAGTGAAAATTCATCAAGCTCCTAATTCAACTGGAAACAGCTCTTACTTCCTGATGTTCAATAGGAGGATTAGCACATATTAAGTCTACTTCTTCCTAAGAGCAAGAATGAAACAAAAGAACCCAAATGAATAGTGTGATACTTCAAACCAGGAGAGCGAGTGCAAGTCCGAAACTACTATGGAAATTATAAATGGAGCTAATTTCCAAAGTAGAAATGGTCACCTTCACTATTACATCAACATGGATGACAGACAAATTTGGAGACGCCACGTCGACTAAATGTTGCGCATGAAAGTTTAGGAGGAGACCACTATTAGGTACGTATTTGACTATTTCAGATGTTATCATATGTTATTTATTTATATTTTGCAATTATTGATTTTTTATAATAGGCCCTATTTAATTTTTAGTAATCAGTTATGAAATAAATAATTTGTATGTTACAAGTGTTTTGTATTTGTTAGAAAACAAAAATGATAGTTGTTTATAAACAATTAACGCAAACATCTCTTTACTAACCTTCATAAACTCTAAACAAAAATTTATTGGCCTCGGTCGGGGATCAAACACACAACCTTTAACGCATGAGTCCGCCACATTGGCAATGAGCTAAGACATGATTATTCTGCGATGTGAATCAGCATCTTTTACCCAGGCGTTATTGTTGGAGCTATCATAATTAGTCATACGACTATTAATAAAAACTGTGGTCAACCGATTGTGTTAGATACGGAATGAAGATTAATAAGCAAAAGGGAAGTTTAATTTACATCAATTGGTTTGTTAAAGTGGCTTCAAGCAATACAATGAATGTTTTATATCAAAACATGATAAATTTTGAAAATACTTAAAAAAAACTTATTTCCCACAGTTATTTTACCATTTAGTTTTAACGATTTGTTTACTAATTTGATGATTTTTCATTTATTACATACATACATAAAATAAATATGTATGCAAAAACCTCTATTCACATCTTAAAAAGAGCACTTGTTAGCGATCTTCACTCAACAACTGTCAAACGGTTAAAAACAGATGTTTTGATTTGTATTGTTTACATTTGATTCTCTATAAGTGTAATGTTAATTTTTTGATTTTACACACAATATTAAAAGAAAACAAGAATTTTCCCAGACATTAGACCTATCTATAACTTATTTTCTACTCGGAAATTAGTTATTTCCAAAATTTAAGGAAATTCGTTAGAGCTGTTTTCGAGATCCGCGTGAAACAAGATGTTTATTTCCATAATGAATTGGTACAATTTTGTCATAACACACACATTAATATTAAAATGGAAAATCCTCACAAGACTATGCGTCTGAGTGTGAGGATGGGCCGAACAGTCTCTCAGTTCATGTTTAATGAAAATAAACAACATTTATCTAGAATATTTAAGTGCCTAGAGGGGAAAAATTAATATAATCCTATTGCTGCTATTAATGTGAAGAAAAGAAGAAAAAAATACAACAAACAGCGTAAAGTGTGTCACCAGAACAAAAGGTAGCCAAATTGCAGAGGTGAAATATGAAAATAAGAAATTGTTGGGGTGAACATATTTTAATATCTCGTTAACTAGTTTTAAGAAATATAGTTCTCACCCTTAGAAGTAATATCCACAATTTTAACATGAGGAACAATTATAGAATTGCTATAGAAAACTATAAGATTCTGGGGTTAAAATGTCTTAACAAACTGCCCACAAAAATTCTTGAGTCCCCATTTATTATTTTCAAACAAAAGATTTTGCAATGGCTGCTTGTGAACCCCTTCTACAATATTAGTGAATTTTTCCACGCCAATCTAGAATTAAATTAAAAATTCTCCTTTTTTAATGCTGTGACACATTATTGCTTTGCTCTGTACTTTTATCTAATATCTGTTTTGGTCCTCCTGCTTGTTCTTGTTGATGTGTTTCGTTATTAATTTAAATATCTATTTTGTACTTTCATTAATTTGTTAACTTTATTAATTTATTAACATTAATTTATTGACTAATGTTGATTCCTTAACATTTTCTTCATATCTGACTTGTCCAAATGCATACACTGTATGTCTGTACGGAAATAAAGATTCTTGATTCTTGTTGAGTAGAATCTGACAAGATAAAATTATGTAAGTTAACGGTATTAAAAAAAAGAAAATTATTGGAGTCACTAGTTTTGAATGTAGTCTACCACATTACACACATAAGGAGAAACAATAAGTTGTTCTGCAGCCTTGGAACCGATACGGAGCAGCCACTCCCCTACTTTACGCTTAAAATCATATATATATATATATACAAACCTTGCTCGTATTATAGTATTGGAATTGGAGATTGGATAAGAACAGCTGTTTAGAAGAACTGAAAACATTACTTATAGACATATCCATGATCTAACCTATTTCCCACAGAGAAGTATATACAAACATTATTTATTTGTGAAGTCCACTGGTCTTTAGAAGCCCAAAGGTCTTTTGGTGGAGAGAAAAGAATTTATTTATATCAATTGGTAATATAGAAATAAAAAAACCAAAATCGATTATCTTCCCAATACTCCTTTCCATCTATGATACCATATTATGTTCTCTAAGCCACCAGTCATGCTATGAATACCTTTAGTTAACCTTAGCTTATCTAGCATTTTTGTGTATAAGTTCTTAAAATAATATATACATTAATTGTTGAATTTAAGTGACCTGGAGATTAATCTTAAGTAATGTAGGCCTACACTACATTCAATAATAATTCAAGATATAAGAATAACTCAAATAAGCCCTACCTCCATGGTGAGACGCAGGTAATTAACTGCAAGTCACTCACTATCAAAAGAGACAAACGTTAGAAGAGTAGCTAGTAAATACAATAACATGAAGGCAACGGACAACAGCACAAGAATAGGCAGACGACAGACTTTAATGTATAACCGGTTTTTATAAAAGTGACAACATAATGTCCTCCAAAAATCTCTGCTAACTGAAACCATAGATATTTATTTGTTTAAGTTTACTTCTTTGCTTACACTATAAAAGATACATTATTTGTAAAGAAAATTGAAAAAAATTTATTACTACAAAGAGATGTAGTGATTAAGTTAATACTGCATTCATTGAACAAGACTACCTACAAAAGTTACTATAAAACCAATTGAAAAAATCAAAAAATGTAAGTCAAGACAAAAAATTTCCAAGTGACCCTAACTTTATTACAAACTACTACCCAGGACTACATAAAGTTAACATCAACATGAAAGTAGCATTCAATATTTTAAAATCCTCTCCCACAACAGAAATTTATTTTTCAGACTACCTCGTGTTATTTTTAAAAGGGCACAAAATTTAAAAAAATATTTTGGTGAGACCCAAAAATCAAAATTCTAGGCCTAATGAACTTTATAATCCCAAAAATTGTTGTAAACCATGCCACAAACCTCGATGTGGTATTTACAAAATTATGTTTGAATCTACTGAATTCAAAAGTAGAGTGATAAAATAAAGTTTGGGTTACCCGATAGTTGGTGGGGAATCAACTTGTGAAACCCATAATGTGGTTTACCAACTATCGTGCAAACATTGTCAAAAAGAATAAATAGGCCAAACGTCTACGAGTTAGAATGACAGGCCACTGTTTTGATGTGGTTCATAAAGATTTACGGACGCCAATTTTCAATCACGCAGCTCACTACAATCAGAATTTTTAGGACTGTTATCAGAGAGGATTATAAGGAGAGGAGGCTCCTTATGGGACTTAGTGAAGACGATAAAATCTCAGGACAAGTAATATATATATAAAGTAAAGTTCAAAAAATTAACTAAGTATCCTTGAAAAACATTTTTTTAATATATATTTATAAATATACACGATCGCAGGTGAAACCATAGATGAACGGATAGTAAAGTAGATAGTACTCGCCCATGTTAAGTTAAGGATAAAGACGGTACATCGTACCGCCAATTGACGTAGTAGGTACTGCCTACCTCAGACAGCGCTAGTGTCGTTAATGACACTAATGACGACTGACACACCTGACGGCGTCACAGAGGCCTAGTTTAGTGCTAGATCCGACAAGTGGCAACACTTGTCCTGAGATTTTATCGTCTTCACTAAGTCCCATAAGGGGCCTCCTCTCCTTATAATCCGTTCCTCTCTGATAACAGTACTAAACATTCTGATTGTAGTGAGCTGCGTGATTGAAAATTGGCGTCCGTAAATCTTTATCTTTATATATATATATATATATATATATATATATATATATATATATATATATATATATATATATATATATATATATATATCTTAACGACTATTGTTTTTGGTCTCTGGGCACCTAAAGAATAATTGCCGTAATCGTCTCCGCTCAGCAACTCTCCGCTTGAATTCCACTGAGTAAATTATACTTGATTTTGGAGATTTGGTCTAGTAGAAGGTGTTGCAAACCTTGTAGCTGATTGAACAAATGCACTTTTGTTCAAATATGATACTGCATAATCTATGTCCATCGAGGTCTTCATCCAATGGCACCTTGAAAATCAAAAATGTTCATATTTAAATTTTGACGAAATTGGTTGCAATCAGTGTGTTTGTTATGAAGAGTGTTAGGTGGATTCTTTAACTGAATAGAAGAACTTATACATGCAATGATTGGTGAATGATCGGATGACAAATCTAAGCAAGACGTAACTGTTAAATAGTTATGTGAAATGTTTTTAGTAACAAAGAAGTCCAGCAAATCGGGTATTTTTGCCCTATCCGTAGGCCAGTGTAGGTTGGTAACTTGAGCACCTATCTACATGGATGTAGATAGGTACTCCAGTTGGTTTTCGTTTATAGTTGCCATAAGGCCCCCTAACTGTTGTTAGCCTAGAAGGGATCTAGGCTAACACCAGTTAGCCTAACCAAACTAGGCTAGTTTGAATGCTTACCGTTGTAGTCCCCACCTGCTAGAAACCTTACTCCTACTGAAAAATACTTCAAACTGGCGTTTTTGTATAGCATACCTCGATGGACAGTACACTGCAGACAAGGTTATGGGTCCTGTCCAATCTTCTACGGTAATACTGCAAGCTTGAAGACAATTTTGTTGAAAGTTAGGTAACACATAACTGTTAATTTTATTTCTAATTATGATTGCACAGCCTCCATGTGCTGTGTTGTCGGAGTGATTTGAACTATATACTGTGTAGTTAGGCAACCTAAAATAATTTCTGTCCGTGAAGTAAGTTTTGGACACAAATAAAATATCTATATTGTGGAAACTAATAAACAATATTATGTCTTGTCTAATGTGTTTAGCCAAGCCGTTGGTGTTCCACAAAGCGATTATGTATGAGTTTGAATAATTCATTATTACTTACTTAATTTTGAAATTACTGTTGTTATAAGAGGTTCAACAGTGTATCTAGTTGTTCTGCCTGCTTCAATAAAATACTTTCAAGTTTTCCAAATGACTGCTGTATTGTAACAGCGAGGCTTACCATTTTAGCGTTACTGCCAGTGTTTAACTGGGCAGGTTTCTTACCTTGAACAGCTTGAGAATATATGACACAGACTCCGAAATAGGTGTATTGTATGTGGCATAATTGCTTGTTTGTGACTCAGATTGATATGTTGGGGTAGGTTTGTGGCTTGACTCATTCAAAGATGTCTTCCTTAAAGGAGTAAATTGTTTATTTTGCAACTCCTTGTAAACAGGGCAACCCTTGAAGTTGCATGGCGGTATATGGTTTCCTTCACAAAGTGCACATACAGCAGGCAACGCCTTGTCCTTTTAAACAAGAACTAGTTTCATGACTCTACTGTAGTCAGAGACATGAAACTAGTTCTTGTAAAGTGTACTTTACACTCCGAAAAGCGTATCGGCAATACGCCTTTGTGTGGCCCAGGGGCTGGCATCTCTTTCATTGAACAACTTCTCTCTTTTCATGTGGTGGCTCGATCTGGATTTTCGCATTCAACAAGAATTTTATACTGTAAATGTCCTTATTTTTTGGTCTGGGTTCTAAATCATAAAAAGAACTTGAAAGGGACTGTTTCGTTACATTGTTATTATAAGGTTATTCAAATTTCTAACGTTATGCCCGTGACTCTCAATTTCCTCCTTTAAGGTATCCGGACAGGTTGAATAGTACAAATGTTTAAGTACTATTCTATATGCTCGATCTTGCTTTAATCGATAGGTATAGAAAGATAAGCAGCAATATAATTTTATATCTTTTTGCAAGGTTTTATAAACATATTCTGATTTGTAAACCAGTAGCTCTCATGAACGGGTCATGTTCTGGATGTTTGTTACATCAGGGATGAAGATAGGAGGTGGTTTGGGCTCCCGACGGGGTACGACAGGGTCTTCTTTAATACCTACATTGGTGTTTTCCAACGGTTTAAACTTGTTGGAAAGTGGTAACTGGCTTGAAAGAGGAGTGGGTGAACAAATTTTCTTCTCTTGCGAAGCATGATAGTTAGTGGACATTGACCTTTTTTGCTACTAATTAATTGTTTGCCAACTGTCATATATTTTTCACTAAAATAGTCATGATCAGCACGCGCAGTTTTAATAGATGTATTGGCCCCGTTCATTGTATATCACAGAACAAGAAATCAAAACAATATTTTAGGTTATGAAATGAAAGAAACAAACAATAGCCCGTCGCAGCAGACCTGCGTACTCAGCCAATTTCCAAATCAATGATGTAATAATAATAATAACTAGCGTACCTGGCGCACGAAACCGTGCGCTGTCAAGGAGACAATCCGTCCATCAATACGTGTAGGCAGTCAATCTTAAGTGTTGCTATTTTAAAAAATCAAGTCAATTTAATTATGATAAAAAATTATTTTATTAATAAACCTTATAAAATTTCTCTATAAACAACATTCCGAATAAAATACGGTTGTCTCAATGGCCTTGGTCTTCTCCATAATTTATATAGACTTTGAGTCCATCAAATGATCGGGCTCTACCATTTGATGCGACATACAGTTGGCCGTGACCAAACACCGATTCTGGGAGAACTACTCCAACCTTACCCAAAGATTGGCCCTGAGATTTGTTTATGGTCATAGCAAATGCCACAATATACAATATGGCAGTGGCGTAGATACACTTTTGTCATGGGAGGGGATTTAAATACCCCCCCCCCGAGGATGTACTGTAGAGTATATAAGGGACATTTCAGTGAGTTGAATACTATATAAAGATCATGCAATACCTCCGTTGCCATCTTGGACTCCCGTCTCATATGAACAATGTTAATTTTTTGACAGCAGTTCAGATTAATTGATTGTCTTAAACAATGGCAGAGGTGTCAAGTGATTATCTAAGGAATTATATTTTAATACTTTTTATCGTAAAAAAGGTTTACAGATTGTTATTTTACACTCATTATTTTTATAACTAGATGTGACTTTTCAATTGATTATCAATTGAAATTGCAAGGTAATTATATAAAAACGTTTTTCAATAATAATTTAATTCCCTAGATAACCACTTTACCTTAAATCTGACACATCAACCATCTGTTTACGACTATCGTGTAGCTAGTAATGATGTCACAAAATAAACATAGTTCTTATGGACCTAAGACGAAACATTATGTCAGTTAGATCACTCAAAATGCTGCTATTCGTCCTGCAGGCTAATGGGGCGTGATTTCTTGAAATACTACGTACACCGCCAGGAGAAAAATGAATTCTATTTTATTGTTTTATGTTTATTCATAAATATGAATAATGATTGAGTGATTATATTTATATTTTGTTTCACAACATATACTGTAACGTATTTGTGCTATGCTATTTTCTTGTATTCTACGCTTGTTTTACTCTAGTGCATTTTCCTACACTGCGACGTAGGGCGATTTTTCAAAATTGATGGAAATTTTTCAGGCTAAACAGAAAATGATAGGCCCCATCTTTTTCAAAGTTTGTTTAGTAGCGCAATGGTATAAGGTATACGATTTTGCGGCTGAGCGATTTGATGGCGGGAGGGATGACCAGTCGGGGAAGATCTCTTAGTTAAAATACTCTCTTATACATATTTCGACATGCAACATACAGTAACAGCAACGCACTGCTTTTTTATATTTTTTGTTATTGTGTAGCGGTATTTCAGGATATTTTTGTTTTGAAATTATTGGTAAGGGTGATCGTTATGGGGGGGATATATCCCCCTTATCCCCCCCCCGTATCTACGCCACTGCAATATGGGAACCATGGCGCTGGAGACTGACCGGTAACAGGGTATCGGATGAGCGCATATGTATTCTTGGTAAAAGAATTCTTTTATTTGTTTGAGCTCCAGTCAATACTTCACAGTCAATTGAATTAGAATGCAATCTCTTGACTCTTATCCTTGTTCCGTTAATTAGTCCTTTTGTTGTATCAAGATTACGAATAAACATAACCACGGCGTTCTCCTTCAACTTGAGTTCATTAGCCGGAAGTCCGCTAACAGATAAACTATTCAAGAATTCCGTCGGGTAGTTGATATCGTCGCTGCCGTCTTCTGTGTCTTCTGCCTTGTCAAAACTATAATAAGTTGTATATTGGCCTGATAGCTTCTCAAAAATTGCTGAATTTAGCGAAGAACACAAACCTTCGTTTTTCGGGCAGAGAATTGCACGATCAACGATTTCATCTGTCTCAATAATCTCCGAAATAAAACCATAAATGTCATTAACCGGATCGCCGACACCAACTATTTGATTTGGTAAATCGATTATGTCTTCTCCTAAATGAAACTCCTCTGGCAGCGTGCCATCTGCTGTTGGAGAGCGCACTCTTGAACCCAACACGGAAGGGTGCTTGCTGTATTCGGCGGTCAACGACAATAGTTTTGTGTGTATTTCGTTTGCGTCCACCAGTTAAAGTTCGTCGGTCTCCTCTCCTCTTGGCCGCCCTTGTCGACGCCTTCCAGTCTCCATTATGTCTAACGCTTAGCTATTACCCAAATACTCTACTTGTATTCATTGTATTCTGATTGATTGTATTGTCACAAAACAATAGGTCACCAATGTGCATTCTTTGAAAAACTGTTACTTCCGTTGTGTCAAGCTGTAAACATCAACTCGAGAGTCCCTCGCTGCTCGCATCCATGTGTGTTTGGCATCCCTAGCGACAATCTTGACGATGATCGATGGGTTAGGACGTTCCTTGGAGACAGGGAGCCTGTGGGCGACCGATATCTCCCAGCGGTTATACTTTATGCGGATCGTTGTAGCCAGCTTCTCTAGAAGATAATAAATGTTCTCATAGGTTGAGTACGGTACACCCACAATTTCAACATTATCCCGTCGTGAATATTGTTCAAGATTAATCATACGACTTTCAAGTCGCACTAAGGTGACCTTCATTTTCACCCTTCAACGTGTCGAGTTCCGTTTTCCTGCTATCATTTTCACACACCAAACTACTAATTGCGGTTTGTAAGCCAGATATGGTTGCATTCACACCTTGTAATTGTTCTTTGATGCTTTCTATATTGGTACTCACCGCACTAATTTGCGTTGTGATGTCGTTGCGCAGGCCTGTGATGACACGCTCCATCACGCACGATAACTCTTTGTCACATTCTGCTTTACACAAATCACATTTCCACACCGCCTTCTTCTGTTGACTAAGAAGAAGCTTTTTTAAACTTTTAAACTTTTTTTTAAACTTTGAAACTTTTTTAAAGTTTTCTCCAGATTTAACACGAGTACAAGACGAGTGATAGATCTCCCTGCAAGCCATACACGACAAAAAATCCTGTTGGCTAGACAACTCCTTTGAGCACTTACCACACGAAACCATCGCGTATAAGAAGTAACACCACACTGGATAACACCACTGATGAAATATAGGCTAATACAAATTTGTGCACCGAATTAACAAATTTAAAATATTTTGTTAATTATGAGCAGGTCATATACAGGTTAGGGCAACCGCGGCGCGACAGGCTAGGCACGGCACACTAGATAACAGCGGTCAGAGTACAGAGGTCCGATCGCTCCGGCATCCAGATAAGAACTTGAGGGATGGAAATGGAGTAACCATCCACACCATAGCAAAATATCAGAGGATACTGCAAATAATCATACGATCTGTGAGTTTCACTAATACGCTGCAGTCTATCTGATCTACTCTTTATTATAATGTCTCTTTTTTTCAAACTCTTGGCCTACAATAACTGCACCAATTTCTCCTGTTTCTGGTTCATTATACCTGCCTCTATAGGCATTGACAGGCTTTTTATCTGCATGAATAACCTTTTCAAATTGTCTACTTGGTTCTGTCTCACTTTCAATAGCACATTTAAAATCCATAATAGAGTTGTTACAATTGTGAAGCATATTCTGCAATTATTGGACCAATAATGGTTTGACTCCTGGTATATTCTTACAGCATGCCGTTGTTTCCTTGCTGTCCTCACCGATAAAATACAGTTGAGGTACCGAGATGCAAAGGGGTGTAAGTGACAAAATTTAAAAATCTCTAGCTGTTGACCAGAGAAAATGATGGGCGAAACAGTGTTTTATTTCGTAGTAAAGGGATGCAAGTGCTAGCCTTGACATGTACTGACATCTAGCGGCGTAAAGAAAAACTACTAACTGAACGCTTCATTTTGATCGGTAGCAGAGGGGATTAGGTGCACTTACACCCTTTTGCCTCTATCCCTTGGTGATGAAATATTTTACCGTCACACGATGTGCTGTTCAGTAAGCTCTTTATTGGGTGGTATTTATTATTATAACTGAAAGGGTTTCTCTACAAAGGAAGATTATGGTACACCGAAAGCTCAGGTGAGAGTTATCACGCAATGTTTGCCTCCGAGTGTTTCTATTTACATCAACTGCACATTATATATAACAGTTTATAATGTAGTTATATATTGTGCAGCTATATATTTAATACACAGTTATTTATTTAATGTGCAGATCTCTATAACGACACCTTGGACATAGTGATTGGTAGCACCACCGCCCCAAAACAATTATCCAAAAAATAGGCCTAGCGTATTAAATATATAAATATATATTAAATATATTACTGCACATTAAATATATAACTGCACATTAAATATAACTGCACTATATACAACAACTACATTTATAAACTGTTACGAACGTTTGTGTCGAGCTGTAAACATCAATAACTGTAAACATCACGCAAAGTTTGCATCCGAGTGTTTCTATTTACTCATAAACTGCACAATATATAACTACATTATAATAACTATGTTCAGAAACTAAGTTTAGATTTCCTCAACAGACTTTCATTTTTGTTGTTTTGTTCAAATAATAACTGGTGTTTTATTGCCAGCTGTACGATGTCTTCATTAAACGAAAAAAGAAAGAACCATGTTTAACTGTCACAGTGGAACAGCT